>PQFF01000239.1:183481-272605 GCA_003547095.1 Diversispora epigaea | reverse complement strand
AAAAAAAAAAAAAAAAATCAAAAATCAAAAATCTATTAGGAACTTAAAATCTTATTTTTTTTTTGTCATTTAATATTTTACCTTGATTTCCTTATTATTATTATTATTATTCAAATAATAGACAAATTTGCTATTATACAAAAATCTATTTAATAATCTTGTCTAAAGAAATTTTTGAAAATGACTAAATAAATAAACATCCATTTGTTTGTTAAATGTCTAAAGTTAATCATATATTCTTTTTTTTATTTTTTTAAAAAAAGAAATTGATTAAATGATAGAAATTGATTAAATGGGAGAAATTGATTAAATGATAGAAATTGATTAAATGATAGAAATAAGAAAAATTGATTAAATGAGAAATTGATGTGTTGAGATTAAATGCTTACGGAAAATTTCTTGGGTTTGACTTATGGTTCGGGTCGGTCATTGCTTTACATAGTTGTATTCCAAGAGAAAATGCGATATTTCGTGGTACGGAATTACCAACGACTCGATATTGATCGGAAACTTTACCACATAAAATATCCGTTTCCAAGAAGCCTATAAGGAATAAAATAAATGAATAATAAATCCATAATAAATTTGTGTAAAGTAATACAAAACTACCTTGTGCACGTGCCGCTTCTCGAACTGTTATAACACGTGGTTCGCAATAGTGGACGATTTGTGGATACTTTTATATAAAAAAAAAAAAGATTATATACAATAAATATATATATAATGTAAACAAATCACATAATATAGAAAATAACATACAAATCCATTGCATCCTGAGATTATATAAAAAAAAAAGAGATAGATATATATATTAGAGGAGATAATAAAAAAATTAAAAAAAAATTTCGTAAACTTACTCATGACTGTGCATATGGTCACAAACGCGTCATCTTTATCTATGCGTTGACAATATTTATAATTACACGTAGGATACTTTTTTATTTTGGCATCATAACTCGCGTGAGAATGTATATCAGGAATTAATTTGAGTTTTCGTGCAAGATAATAATCACACAGAGGAGGATCTATTGGGATCCGACGAAGTATCTCTTTACATTTTAAACTTATGCTATATGTTCTATGATCTGGATATGCAGGATCCCAATAGATTCCGGTATCAATTTCTGGGAGATCACCAATTAAATCTTTTATAGTTATCATAGGAAAACTAGCATGTTTTTCATCTTGAACTCCCTGAAGACTAATTTATAAATTAAAAAACTTAATTTTTTAAATTTATAGAATTCTTTTTATAAAAAAAATAAAAATAAATTAATTAACATCATACCGAAGGGAATTACCCATTTCCAAGAGTTCACGGTGAGCTCCCGATCGTTTTCTATAATGATGTGTCGACGGCGGCATTTCAGGCAATACCTCATCTTTAGCTTTTTTTTTTTATTTATTTGATAATAATAATAACGTCATTTATTGGAATAAAAAATAAAAAAAAACCAAATTAATAAAATTAATACGAAATATTTTCTTAAAAATCAATTTACCAGCTCCCCACAAAAATACACGATGACGTATTTGTGAACATCCCAATTGTGCAGCGGATACTACATTAAATCTAATTTGGTAGCCTAATTCTAGTAGACATGCCAATAACTGCATGAAAACTAGAATAAAGTACAAGGATTAATACATTACGTACACACACACATATATATATATGCTTTTACAAAATTATCAAATAAATTAAAATTACCGGATGTTCTTGTTATCCTTGCTACATTTTCCAACAAGAAATATCGAGGTCGATAGAAATCCACGAAAGACGCTACTGATGCGACTAAAGAATTGTTACTTTGGCTTTTATCGCTTTCTTTATGCTTATTCATATAGCTAAAGCCTTGACACGGGGATCCTGCAAGTATAATATCTATTTCATCCTTTACGAAATTTTTGAGTAAAGTTAATATTAAATGAATGAATTGGCTTGGAAATTTCAAAAAAAGGTCAATTATTATTCTTCTTTACTTTGTCAGGAACGCGAGTACTGTTTTTACCCAAAATGGCGTCGGACAGAACCTTATTAACACTTTCATTTATGATCTTGATATCATCTCCTTGTGCATTATGACGATATGTTTTGAGAGCAAATGGATCCTTGTCTATGGCCCTATTACAGAAAATTATTTCGTTGTAATAAAAATAATAAAAATAATAACAATAATAAAGATAATAATGAAGAGAACAAATACTTACCATTTACATTTTACGACGCCGGCATCCTCAAATCCACGACCTAATGAACCTCCCCCACAGAAAAGATCCAAACCATTAAGTCGACAAATGTGTCCAGTTTTGTATTTATAATCAGTAAATTTAGCTTCCATTTTATCGGATTTGATAGGCCTTATTGACCTAGTTTCCGTATTATATTTTCGAGAAAAAAAGAACTATATACAAAATTAAGTTATTTAATTTATGAAATAACATGTAAATATTATACTTACGTGATTGGCAGATCCTTTATGTAAAAGATTCAATTTATTTATGTTGTAAATATTATACTTACATGATTGGCAGATCCTTTATGTAAAAGATTCACTGGTAACGTCGCCCCATATTTGACGTATTCAACGTGACATCCTCGAACAACACTTCGAAAATGATTAAAATCAAATACATAGTCAGAGTAAAGTAGCTCATTAATGGTAGCTTTTCGTGAGTCAATTGTTGATACTTCACAGAACCGATAAAATCTCCTTAATTTCACGAGTTCATTTTCGGAATCAATTTGTTCTATATAGCATACAGTATATAAATTCGTATTGTCACTACTCCGAGGTTTAATCAAAATACAATCCCCCACTTCGTATTCGTTGATAAATCTAACAAAACGTGAAGGCTTCGGGCGATGACATCCACAGATAAGATTTCCGCTTTTAAAATTGAGCATTTCCGGATGGAAAGTTATGAATGCACCATCAGTTTGTACATGACGATAATAATATCGACAAAATAAAGAATATTCATCATAAAAATAATCTAAAAATGATTAATCCTAACATCTTAGAATAAAAATCGAATGAAATCGGAATGATATCTATAAATATTTTTACCATTTGTAAATTCTATTTGGAAATCTTACCTGAACAGATCGATTCGTCATACTCAACTTTTACTTTACGGACAATAGATTCTATGGTCATAGGTGTTTTGGAATCACATTCACAATGAGTTGTGAAAAAAACCTCCCTTGAATTTTTCGTACTTTTATCTTTCTTAAGATTACATAAAATCGTCTGATTTCGTGTGTAAAGCCAAACTAAACGAAATGTGCCACTATCACCTTCTCGATGTAATTCTGTTATGTAACTGAGATAAAATATATAAAATATATAAAATATATAAGATATATAAAATATATAAAATATATAAGATATATAAAATATATAAAATATGTAAAATATATAAAATATATAAAATATATAAAATATATATTAAAAAATAAATAAACAATTAATTAACTTGAATAATGAAATTTAATAATAGTTAATTTTTTATTCTCACCAAAACCATCGATCTTTCTGAGACGAGTCATCGGGATAAATTTCAACCGCGTCCCCTACACCAAAAGTTACGCCATCCATTATTACTCTTTCATAAAGTTGCTCTTCTTCAGATATACACTCCTCAAAATAAGGTTTTTCTTTTGAGTGGTCGATTTTTTTGTATTCATGATACTCTTGATCACTCTGAATGAGTAAATATGGTTCTTCCTCGGGTTGTTCCCTTCTTTCACAACAATCATCAATTTCCTCTTGCTCATCTTGATCAGAATCTTTCAATCAATTTAATAAATTAGTTGGATTAAATTCGAATTCATATTTTTGACAATAATAATTTATATTAAATATCAAATACCTAATAGTAACAAACACTGAGGGAATTCATCCACAAACCATTTATACACCAAAGGAGTAACAATTGTTTTTTCAATTTTATTTGACTAAAAAAAATATTATATATATATATTTTTTTTAATTAGATACGGCTCCTTAAAATATTCTTTAATAATATTATAATAACATACACCACCAGCACCATTGTTCCATGCAAGAGGACAAAATTCATCTGATAATAATGAAAAATAGTGAAGCGGTTAAAAGATTTCGCCAAAAAGATTAAAAAGATTAACTAGTAGATATTTTGATTTACCAATATCTTACCTTTAAAGAATTTGGTATTTGAATAATCATTCCCAAGATTGTGCGCTTGATGCCACAGGAGATCAATATTGTTGGCAACAACTGACCTAAAATCGAAGTTGCCATTTACAGCACTGATCCATTCATTAAAAACAGTTTCATTTGAACGTTGACTTGATATCCAATTATAAAATTTGTCTTTGAGATCATAAAACAAACAGTTCGGATTCTCATGAATGAAATCAAGCACATATTTGACCATACGTGCTTTCCACAAAAATGTTAACCACAATTTTTGATACATCTGCTGCGGTTTAAGTAGATTGTACCATATATTTGGATCAAGGCTAGACTGAATCATGATTTCCACATCAGATAATTCAGAACCATAACCACTTATTGAAAAAGTACAATAAACTCCCTAAAAAGAAATCAAAATGCATACAAGTATCTTTCGTTTGAATCGAAAAAAAAATATTAATTTAAATATAATAATATATAAAATATTCTACCTTTCTGCACATAATTCTCTTATTCCCATCTGTTATTAGTCCATCCCAATAAATTTTTTTAGCTTCTTTTTCTGGCCAAACCTCGGTGATCTGGGGGGAACATTTTTTAGTATTTTTCTAGAATTCAATATAATTTGCTTATATCAAAAAAAATAATTAGATATCTTCAAACCTCTCGTTCATTATCATCATATATTACAAATTCATTGAGGTCAAATTTTATATAATCGCCATCACATATATCCAATAAATCTTCATCATTCTAATGAAATTAAAACGTATATAAACAATTAAAATCTAGTGTAGCATCACATTTTAAATTGATTATTCATTTATAAAAATCTCACCAATAATGTTGAAAGGCATTCCCCTTCAGTATTATTTACTTCATCCACAATATTTTTAGATTTATATGCATTTCTGACTTTTTTCCTTGCCGGAACTTCTACATAAATTTCATTTATCTATCAAATTATATAAGTACGTGTCTTAGATGAAAATCGGATATTTTTTCATTTATTTAAAGATCAATTCTTACCAATGAATGTTTTTTGGTCTTCACAATAACTTCGACATTGTTGATTTCTTTAGGTAATTTTGTATCATATTTTTTCATTATATCACTATCATAATCGTCGTCGCCGTCGTCATCACTACTATCATCGTCATCATCCAAAGAAACGTCACGCGTATTTATGTGAGAATTTGATTGCTGATTCAACTTAATAAATTTGGATATCTCATTCTCATCGATTTCCTATTGATTCCCAGATGAAGAATTTTATTGATAAAATTCTAAAAAATATAATGAACAATATATATCTTACAGAGCCGTCAATAAAAGCGAGTTCTCCTTCTTCGTCGCTTTCCTAATAAATAGAATAACAGAGTGATTAATATTTAGTTTTATTAACCTTAGTACTGTTTCAAGTTTTTCTTCTCATCTCAAAGGAAAATTTAATTTTTACCTCAAATTTCGAATCTATTGAGTCGATAGGATAATAATTTTTTTGAATTAAAAGAAATGTCGAAAAAAAATATTCTTGAAAGCAAAAAATGACAAAATGCTTACTCATCGTTGTTGAAAGTGTTGCATAAATGATTAATAGTATTGAGAGTTCAAAATTTTGAAAGCTGAAAGACAAGAAGTATCAAAGAATTATTGAACTGTTTATAAGATGGGAGTATAAATAATCGCGTCATGATAAATCGCGTCTTAATGAGTTTGATATGTTGATATGATGATCATTGCTTGAATAGTATAACAAATTTAGTCATTGTGACACATAAATAAATTATATACCTCAAAAAGGTTAAAGTGGTTAAAAAATAAATAAATATATATCTCAAAAAAGGTTAAATGGTTAAAAGTAAAATATATTCTTCCAAAAAAGGGTAAAATGGTAATAAAAAATATATAATATAAATATATACATCAAAAAAAAATCATTACATTAATAGTAAATCAATAAAATAAAATTTAATGACTGCTTAATTCTTCCAAAGTAACTCAATATATTAACATTTACAAACAAAAAAATAAGATCTTATATATAAATAAAGTTGCTTGCCTAAACCTTTTTTGAATTTGATAAAGTCTAAGCTTCAAATTTCAACAGGTTTTTAATGACTTGAATTATGACAGATGTAATATAATATAATTTGATGTAAAAGCTAAATGCTTGTGTAAAGGCTAAATAATAGTGCAAAAATTAAATACTTGTGTAAAGACTAAATAATGACACAGGTTTAAATATTAATCTATCTATAACCAGATAGATGTGTCATATATCAGGTACTTAATAGGAGATTTATATTTTTGAAAATATTTCTAAATATTATTATCACAAACCTTTACCTGTTTAACCTGTTTATGGTTATAATATTTTAAAATATTTTCAAAAATATTAATCTTTAGTTACAAAACTTTCAAATGAAATATTGCAAATTATTCTGTTTTAAAGTTTTTTTTTGTTGCTGACCTGCAAAGCTTATTAGCCTTAAAAACAAATAAATAAATAATTTTTAACACTATAAACTTTAACTATCAAGTATCTAATAAGTACCTGGTATATGATATTACAACTTGTAAAAACAATGTATTGTTCTGGATGCAAGTTAATTTTTTCCAATAAAGAACATACCTTTGCAAACTAATAATTCATCCTTGAATAATAAAGTTTACTGTAAAAACTTTCAACAAAAACACTATTGAACAAAATTCTTTTCACTTTTACAAAAGTTCAAATCATTTGTAAATAAATTCTAAATGTAATGTACCTGTTCCTAGAGAAAGTATTTATGATATGGAATCTACATAATTGGGTTGTAAAGGTACATGGTTTTGAAATTACTGAATAGTACACCTAGAACAAGTTTGTGATATGAGAATTGAAATTATTATGAACCTAAAAGACTTTTGCATCCCCCTATCTCACCAGAACGAATTTCTGAAAAGCATGAATAAATTAAGGCTTGTTTGAGCTACTTAAAAATTTATTGCATTAAATTTCTTCGAACTTGACACAAGCCATTGATAAAGTAACTCAAGACACTAATTCTATTTCTTGTACGAAGATGAGATCAATCATCATGTGAATAAGGCAATCTATATTTTCCATCAGTGATATCTTCAGATGAATGCTGAAATTTTCCACTCCATGGAGAAGAATAATACAAAGGGCTTCAATAAGGAATTATGTGATAGGTAGAGAAAAAAAAGAATGCAAATACAAGAAGCGGAAGATAAATTATTTAAACACAATTTATTAATTGCACGGTCCAGATATATTATAGCAAAGTTTTTATTATGGTTTAGTTAGATTCTTTTTTTTTCCGCAAATTTCTAGAATATCAATAACTGGTGATCGTTTTTTTTTAAACTGTTCAATAAAATCACGTGACTGAAATTTACTAGAAATCAATATTTTAAAAATCTCATGTTATATTTTGACTACACAGATGATTTTTTTTTCATCAAGGATGAAATTCTATCTGTGTGTTTCCTTGATTTATTGTAGATATTAAATTTTATAATGCTGAAAAAAAAATTAAAATTAAGGATTAGAGACCACTACTTTCTATGATAAAGTATTGGAATTACATTGTTCCTTTCATTTTTTTTTTCTCAATTAAAACTTCAAATTTCCATAACTCACTGTGTCGCTTAATATTATTAAAATACAATATTAACAATTTTATGAAAGAGGGTGAATTTGAATTAGGAAGGAGAAGAAAAAAAGCTAAAATTTTACCAAGAAAAAATATTAATGCGGTCTCTCTCTCCAGTAACCCAAATCCATCACCATCTAACACAAAAAAAAAATAAAATAAAATAAAGAAAAGGGATATTATGGTATGTAAAAATAGCAATTAAGCAACAGAAAAAAATTAAAATTAAAAAAAAAACTGTACAGAAAAATTCAAAATCAAAAATTAGCAAAGGAAAGCATATAGAACATGCTTGATCCTCCAAACTTTAGACCAGTTTTTTTTGTAAAACTTGGTAAAATGTCATTCATTTTAGATTATTCTGATTATTCTGTCTATGAAAATAAAAAAAAAAATGAAAATTATATATATAAAAAAAAATAAACAAAAAAAAAAAAAATCAAATGTCTAAATAGGAAATATTAATCCCAATATAATAAATTTTGGGGGGGGGAATAGAAAGTGGAGAGAGATGCCAACGTGTGATGTCAAAAGTGAGAAGAAGAATAAAAGTAATTAAATGATTCCAAAGCTGATCTAGCATTTGGATAAAAACTGTTCAGTTATTGCAAGCAAACCTATTTATGTTTTGAATAATTTTTTAAACCAGAGCCAATTCTAAAGTCCATGTACGCCTGCACCATAGTCGAACCGGTATGTCCTTATCCCTACCAACTTTGACTTCAAAACCATCCCACCAGCACTTCCTCTATATAGAATTTGAAAAAAAAAGAAAAAAAAAAAAAAGTAAATCTCATTATACGTTTCAAAAAAAATAAGATTTTTTTTTATTATATTGAATTCATACCGCTGGTTTCCTCCAGAATAATAATAATTTCTGTGCTGTCGCCATTTGATTACTTTGTCCTGTTGTTTTAAGCATCACAAGTGCAATGCTTACAATACATGTTTTTTGTGGTTCAATATTACGATAACCCCATTCGTCTTCTCTTGAAAAACCAGAAACACATAACATGTCTATTAAATGTTGTTCTGCTACATTATTCTCCTTATTAACATTACGCTGTAAAGCCGTGAATATCTTTCTTTGATGAAGAAGGTATGTCCCACAATCCGTTTTCAATTCGAAAATATTCATTACTGGTTCAACTACAGTCAATTCAACCGCATCGCCAGAATTTTCTACAGGTGAAGATGACATGGATGGAACCTTTTTCTTAGATTTTGGGGGTATGGTGAAATAATCCAATTCTTCCCTTAAAACAATAATTGCTTGTTTATTTAAAAGTGGATTTTGTGTTGGACTGTGTGGAAAATTTGAGACACTTCCTTGGTTAGAATAAAATGCATCCTGTGCAGTCTTAAAAAAATTTAAAATATATTCTAAACACAAGGGATCAAAATCTACATAAATAACTTGGTCTTCTATGCTTAATTCATCTAACGAATTCTCGTCTGGGTCTTCATCTTCCTCGTAATCAAGGACACCGCCTCTCCCCAATATAAGACCGTTAGGGAACATAACAATAAGAATGCTTTCCGGTAAGCTCATTAACATCTCACGATCGATTTCGAAGCGGGTACCCCGAAGTTCGAGCATAAGTTTAGAGGGGAAAGCAGATTCAGGAGGTTGAATAGGCTGAACAGGAAGTGAAGGATTTATATTATGCACTGGTGAATTATCTATTTGAGACATGTTTATGAAATGAATTCAATAATATCAAATAATATAAAATATAGTTATAAAATTAAAAAAATTATATATATTAAATTTATAGAATTTTTATTATTAAAAAAAATTAGAAAAAAAAAATTTGTCAAAATATTGATAAAGAATATTTTTTTTTGAATAGAAAAAAAAAAAGTTGAGTTTTGAGTATTAAATATTGTTCATCAAAGGGGAATTACAGAGTAAATTTTTAAATTGCAAAAAAGTATGATTTGCCATGGTGTAACACAACAGAAAACCTTGAGATACCCACAAGGGTTACAGAATATCTATTTATTTATTTTATTGCGAAAAAAAAGGGAATAAAGTGATCATAAAAAAAAAATAGTGTACAACAAGACCCAATCCGAAATTCGGAAAAATTGTTAAACTTAGTTCTCATCGTATCGCTAAAAATATGTCAGCGTGCATCTATTTATTATAAAGGGGGTTTCTTTTAAATATGCAAAGTGAAATTGTTTAACGCATTGTTTCCATTTTGTGTAATGTCTTTTAGAATATCTGAATATGAAAAGAGGAAGGGGTGGAGATCGGTCCTTTATTATTAAATAAGATACATTATTAATGTTGTTCTACTACCCTTGATGACAAAAATCAATTAATTTTTCTTGAATTTAGAAGAGAGAATACTGATGCTTATTCTATTACTCTAAATCTATTGTCTTATAGGTATAAATTATATTAATTAATTAAGTAAATTCTCTATAGTATAATATAAAAAAAAAAAAAAATAATATAATGTTTAACATTATAAAATATCTTGATCAATTTTAATCGTCGTCGTAGTCCTCTTCATTCGTTTCAGCGAATCCAAATATGCTTTTACGTTCGTTTTTCTTTGGAGTTTCTGGTAGGGATATGACGCCTAACAATGAAGTAAAGTGTAGAGTAAGGTTATATTTGAGAAAGACGAAAAAAAAAATGAATATTTACCACTTTTGGATAAACTTAATTCAAGAGCAGCAGTTGTAAAAGAATCAGTATTTCCGAGATCTTCGAAACCAACGATCCTATTAAAATTTACATTAGACAATTAAATAGAATTGTATAATAAACATTATTTCAAGTTTTCAAATCCTTTCTTACCTATCAATTACAATTCCATCCACAAAAGAAATCACACATGGTAAAACTTGTATTCCAAGTTTTGTCACCAAGAAATTTGCATTCTCAACATCAATTTTTACAAATTTCGTTTTAAAATGTCGTTGCGCAATTGTCTATTATATAATAAAAATCAGATTAAAGATAATTTATAAATTTATCAAAAAAAAAAAAAATTTTTTTTTATTAACAAACCGTACAGTAAGATGTTTGTCCATAATTTTGCATCTTCGAAACTCTTTATGAAAAAAATGCACAACACACAATTTGGAAGTTGTTGTTATTTTAAGTATTTCTTTCTCACTCAAAATTTCTGTACATGAGCCATGATCATTCTGACGCATCTCCTGTAATTTCATCATTCTGTTGGGTAAAATGGTTTTTTTTTATTTTAAAAGGGTGAAATATTTGTAAATTAAATCAAAAAATATAAATAAATAAATAAATATATATATACTCTTGTTTTAATTGTTCCATCCTTTTTTCACGAAAACTGGCAACCGCGAAATCATCATCGTTCTCTAATTCTTCAAATATTTCGTCTTCAGTCAAAGAATCACCATTGTTATTTCTAGTTTCAATAACTTTATCAAGGACTTCTTGCACACGTTCATCTACAGCTGTGTCTTGGGTTCTAGGATTTAGAAATAATGATAATTTTAAATTTTCATTAAAAAAACGGATATAATGAAATGCTTCAAATATAATAAATACATTTCTTGCTCGTCGTGGGAAGACATTTTTGATTAAAGTTGAACTAAATATCCCTTATGTTATTAAATCAGATGATCGGATGATCGGATGATCGGATAATCATAATCGCCAACGATGTAAATCTTTTAAAACGCGCTTTCCAGTTTTAGTTTGTTATTACTATTAACGTATAATAATTCTTTCTTTTTAGTTTGTTATTACTATTAATGTATAATAATTCTTTCTTTTATTTTTATTAAAATTTTTCCTTAACTACGAGGCTGCAAATGTTGCCAGTATCCTTTTTTTTTTCTTGACTTTATAATATTCCTTAACTCCATTTTTTTTTTTGTTTTTTTAGGAAGTCGCAATACACAACTATGTGGTTCGTTGTAATGTCCTATGTGTCTGTCATCGTAAGTGCTAGCGTTGTTGCAAGTTCCCGTTGCCTCTGCATTTTCCAGTTACCACGTGTGTTTGCAATATGCCCATCCTGTTACCAACATGATATCTTAACGAAAAGAAGGAGTTATAGTAAGGGATAATATGTATGTTTAGATTTTTTTAGGAAGTGGAAAACGGAAGAGTACTAATAATTATTTTTTATTATTATATGAGAAATATAAAATAAAGAAAATCTTCAATTGAAAAAATATTTAATTATTAACTAGCCTGTTTATACAAAAAGACCTAATCTTGTTTTAGCATATTATTTCAGATCAGGTGATCGATGGAAACCTAATTATTAATTAATTAAATAAAGACAGCCCAAATCTGGCTGATTTTTTTTATATCTTTTTTTATATTTCTACCATTTCTACCTGAACAAACAAATGAAATAATTGGTTTGAAATGCAAAAAGCAGTGCTCCATAAACAAATTTCCAAAAAAAAAATTTACCAAATAAAGTAAGCATATATCGATAAATTATATATGTAATTTGTATTAATATAAGTAGATTAAAAGTTATATTTACATTCTACTAAGAATAATATTTATGTCTAAAACAATAATAAAGTTATATTTACATTCTACTGAAAAAATAATATAAATTTAAAATCTAATGCAAATATATCCATGTTTAAAACTATTAACATGTTGTTTAGGTAGAAATATTAAAAAAAAGGATAAAAAAATCTGTAATTATTTTGTTGTACATGCAAAACGGAATTTATTTAAGTGGAAATTATGGAAACAAAGGAAACTGGAGAAACAGAAGAATTGGAAGAATTGGAAGAATCGGAAGAGTAGACATATTATTATATTAAACTTTATTTTAAAACCCAATTGTAAACCAATCAATATAAATCATATTATAGTGAATGAATAATTATTGAAATCAATGTTTCAATATCATATAACAATTTTCTAATTAATTATAAACTAATTACAGTACTTAAATTCATAATTATTAAAATCAATTTTTCAATTTAATATAACAATTCTCTAATCAATTATGAACTAATCAATATAAATATCACATGTTGAATGATCAAAAATTTTTAATGCAAATCAAACTGTAATATACACTGGTCAAATGAAGAAAAATAGGCAAAATTTTTGGTGCAAATTGGCAGGGAGATTTGTGAATAATTCACAAATAGGCAGAAAAATTTGAGATAAGCAGAGAGATTTGTAGATGATATACAAATAGAGAACAGGTCAAATGAAAAAAAAAAAATGAATTGTTTTATCATGAATAGGATTCCAATTGATGGTTAAAATTGTAAAATTGCTAAGATTTATTAAGTATAAGGCAGTTGATTTGTAAGTAGGAATTTTTGATTTATTCTGAATTATGAATAGAAATTCCACTTTATGAATAGGAATTTCTGTATTATGAATTTTCACAAATAAGATATCCAATTTGTGCCTTCAATAGGATTTTGATTTTTGTTTATTCAACTAGTGAAGATTTGTAGCTGTGAATATTTAGATTCATAATTATAAAAATCAATGTTTCAATTTAATTTAATCATATAACAATTCTTTAATCAATTATAAACTAACACATGTCAAATGATCAAAAATCAGTAAAATTTTTGGTGCTTAGCTTATTTGTGTATCATTCACAAATATTCCTGCCTATTTGTGTATTATTTCAAATCTTCCTGCCTGTTTTCATATTATCTACAAATCTCCCTGCACCAAAAATTTTGTTTATTTTTTTTTCATTCAACCAGTGTCAACTATTAAAGAATTGAAATCTCAGTTCAATAAATATTTTTCTAGTGATAATGAAATAAAAAACAAGTAAACAAACAAGTTAAAGCAGCAAATAAGTCAAACAAGAATTTTATTAAATATAATCCAAATGAAATGCATCTTGAAACAATATATACAAGTAGACTTATATAAATACCTGAATGTGATATATCTAGTAAGTGTATTTATTTTATTAGAGAAAAAGAATTTTATATTAATTATTTATTTAGATTCAAGACAGTAATTTCTTTTAATTTCTGATAATATAATTGGTAAATTTATTTCTTTATTATTTTTTCTGATATTTAAATAAAACTTAAAAAATGGGATGTAAATTTAATTCATTGGAATTAATTGAATATTTGATATAGAATTAAATATTTATCTTTAGTTTTAGATATAATATATTTCATTTGATCTTGTTTACATAGTAACTCATATTAATTTTATATGCACAACAGGTTTTTTTTTATTGATTATATTATTGTGTACAATCTAAAACTGAAAAGTTAAAAAACATATAAATTTATTCTTTTATTATATTAAATAATTCAACCATTTATAGGAACTTTGATAATAAAATACTAATACAGGAATACTTTAATGAAAATTTTAGATAAGTGGTTGTTCAGTCAAATTCTTCAAAAAAAGTTTGATCAGTTAATAATAATGGATGATTCCTGAACAAGAAAACTTAAGTTAACAAAAGAACCTTCCATTACTGAAACCGTAGTATACAAAAAACTTACCTTCGAATGTTTGGAATTGGCTATTTTTATTTAGAAAATATTCAAAATCACCTAATAAAGAATGGACTTATTTCCCAAGTTCAAAATAACTAATAATCAAGAAAAATGTTCCAGAAAACTACGCAGCTTACCTATATTGATCAATTAATTAATATTTGATAATAAAATAAAATTAAATACCTTATCTGGTAAAAATTTCGTAAATCCCGGCATAAAGGAATTCAGTTTGATATCTCTTTCAGATCAAAAGAAATTTCATCTACTTCATTTTTTCATAAGTTCATTGTTAATTCATATCATCTTGGCATGCACACATGCTCCCCTATTTCCAATATGAAAAAATTACATACCTTTGTCTTCCCATTATATTTCACGTGGAAGTAATTTTTTTGAATTTGATTGGTCCATAATTTGGTAAGTGATCATAAATTATTCACGTGTTCGGTGACAAATATGGTTTCCCTAGAATATTTAATAAAAATTGATATTCGCACGTGGGATGAAAGGATTGTAATGTATCACCTAGTACGTGATATTCGGTACGCGTTTTTACGCGATTTTTGATCCTACAGTCTATTTCTCAGTTTGACGAACGTCAATCATTACTGAAATTAATCCAACGCGTTTTTTTAAGTGTTCGAGATGTGTTTATCAAAAATGTCCGATGTTTGTTCAAAATAATTTTTCCTGTAAACAATTGAAGCAACATGTGGCGTCACCAAAACATCAAACGAATATTTAAACCCTTTCATTTCTCCTTTTCTCTCCTTTCCTTTTTTCCCTTCAAATATTAAGATACTATAACTTTCAATTTTATAAGTTATTATTGTGATTTTATAAAAGTTAATAATAAAAGTTATTTTATAATAAAAAATGTATTCTCCAGGAAATCTTTCGTCATTTTGTGACTTAAAATTACCACCTTTGATATTCCCCACACCTTCTGCATCCTCCTCCTCCTCCTCAACTTCCTCTCCTATATGTCCTACTTCTCCTATACGTCCCATTGCTATACGTCCTACTCCTATCCAACCTGATTTAACTCCCCGCCGAATATTATTACCTACATTCCCTTGTTCTCAAAACCCTCCTTCCGTTACCTCACATAATCACCACCATAATTCAGAACTCCCTTATAATTCCATTAATTCCATTAATTCCATTAATTCCTCAGACACTTTCCCAACTTACTTAGTCACTCCTTTGCAAAATAAAACTTTTCCCCAGGTGAAAGAAGTCACCTGTGAAGAGTGTGGAAAAGTATACCGGGGCAAGAACTCCCGATCAATCCTGCGTCGCCACCTTAAAGAAAAACATAAAATTGAACCGCCCCGTGGAACTCGTTGGGATAATGACCCCAACCGCCCTAAAAATGACGAGGAAAGACGTCAAAGGATGTTGGAGTCCAAGAGAAGGTATACTATAACAGACTATAATTTTTCATTTATTATTATTTAATTAATTTATTAAACATGTTCTATTTGAATATTATTTTGACAATAGATCGGCCCAAAAAGCCAGGGCAAGGAAGAAGCAGCTCGAACAACAAAAAGCGTCTAATGTCACTCCTTTAAATACTTGGACGGTCTCAACTCCAACATCTTTCACTTCCTCCACTTCCTCAACAAAATCCACTGCCATCTCCTCCTTAAAATCCGACTCTATCTCCTTCCCACTCGTCATTAACTATCGCATAACATCTTATCCTTCTTCTACTCCTTCGATCTCCTCCCTCAACATTAATACCGATAAACATCATTTGTGCTATTCGTGCTCTTCACCAATTCACTATCATATGTGAATGGGAAAGATGCAATAAATGAATTAATAATATAATATTGTAAAGCGAATAGGGGAGTGAATTGTAAATAATAATGGGAGGGAGGATGAATGAATTACAGAGAGCGAATGGTAAATGTAACGGAGAGCAAATGGTAAATGTAATGGAGAGATAATGAATAATGAATGAATCAATAACGATACTGGAAGAATGAATGAAGAATGAAGCTATGTGTTAACAATAACATAATTTTCATATATTAATAATTTTTCTAATCGAGGGGTATGGGCAACGGACTATTTTTTCAATTTGAACAATGTTTTTTTTCTTGAACATTTTTTTCTACACATTTTTTTTGAACAATTTTGTACGTTATTTCATACATAATAAACACACATTTACATTAGCATTAAACATCAATCAACTCCTGTAATTCATAATAAAAATTGCAATGTATATAATAATTTCCAAAAGTAAAAAATATCAATTCATTTTTTTTTTCATTTATAATAAAGGCTCCAATAAAATAAAATAAAATAAAATAAAATTGAAATTAACAATTTTTTTTTGTCCAATATTCTACTATATAAAAATCTTAATATATATATATTTTTTTTTATTGAATTGAATTCTAAAAATCAATTTCTGTTACACTAACAAATTCGTTCCCTGATCCTACTTTGCGTACCATTACTCCATTAACAAAATATCCTTGATCTTTCCAAGCTTTCATATCATCCCCCGAAAATGGACCATAAATTTCATTAACATCCCCACCTGAATCATCTGTCCACTTATATTCCCATTGTATTTTATTATTATCTTGATTCTCATCAGAAGGTGGCATCCAATCTTCGGGTACGGATCCGTCCCTCTTTAATTTTCTTAAAATTTGTTCCCAAGTATCTTCATAAACATTAAAATAATTCATTGCCATTACAGATAAATCGGTGAGACGTTCAATCAATTTTTTACGATCTTGTTCCTGTTTTTCTTCAGGTGTAAGTTCTTTTTCTTCTTTTTCTGGTTCTGGAACTTGTTCCTGTTCTTTATTTTTTCCTTTTGGTTTCTTCGTGTATTGTTTTGGTCCTCGTTTATTCTTAGGTTTAGAACTAGTTCCTCCTAATCTTTGTAATGTATCTGATATAATTTCTCCACGTTTCATTACGGACAAAAGTTCTTTACAAATTTCAACTCGATTCATAGGCCTATTCGAATCTTCTCGTGCTTCCTTAAGTTTTCTTTCTTTTTCTTGTTTTTCATGAGCAATTCTTGCTTTTTCAATATCCACCCTTGAAACTCCTTCAAGCCAAAGGTCATGAAAAGCATTTGGATCTTTATGTGGAATATAATTTCCCGCTTCATCAAATCTTCCTTCCTCTAATTCACTTTTTAAGTTAAAGGCCTCTATAATTGGTTCCCCACTTTCATTATCATAAGCATCATGAGATGTAAAATCTTGACCGTCAATTTCATCAAACTCTAAATCTGGTCCTTCCTTTCCACTAAAATCAAATTCTGGTTGTCTTTTGGAACTCGAAGTTTCATCATCTGCAAACATATCATCCATATCCTCGTCAACATTAGTTGCTTTTCCCTTGCCTTTACGTCTATTGTACAATTCTGCACTAACGTCTTCATCCGAATCTGTTTCATAACCTTCTAATTTTACACCACCGCGACGTCTTTTGGCTTTTTCCAACGATTCTTCATGATCAAATTCAATTTCGTTTTCTTCCTCCTCCGAACTGTATTCGTTATTTTTATCATCATTTCCGGAAAAACGCACTCTCTTCGAACTTGAAGCTTTACTCTGGTAAATTTCTGAATCTAAAGAGAAAAGTTCCTGTTCCGTTTCCGATTGAGATCTTTTGGTCATCTTGTACTGATTAGTTAATAACTTCTATTTACTCGTTTCGAATCTTAAAATCTTATGGAGATTGAATGGACGTTGGACATAAGCGGAAATATTTGATTTACATAACCATAAGACGTTTATCATAATTATATGACGTGACCAGTTAAAACATATGACGTGACCAGTTAAAACATATGACGTGCAACTAAGCTAATAAATTTTGACGACGGGCCGTCACTAAAATTTTTGTCATTTGATTCATTAATTCAAGTTGCATATCCAAGACTATGTGGGTTCTCTATTTAATGAAAGAAAAAAAGGAAAGGATGCTCTTCCGTAAAAATTCATAATGTTCTATCTAAAGAATCCAGCTATACTTGCCAGCTTTTGTTGGACGAAATTGAATCGAGTCATAAAAATTTGACAATTGACAATTATTTGACATAATTACATAGATGCAACTAAATTTCAGTAATTGAGTCAAAGGCTTTTTATTTTTGATGGCTTGTATACTACAAGATATGATATTACTATTACTACTTCAGTTACTGCTGAAATTATTTTCCTTTATCCTTCTTTTTTGATCCAGATCTCAATTTCCCTTTTAATTAATTGTATATAAAAAAAAATAACATTATCTTTAATAAAATAAATTTGCAAACAATGATAATAGCTTGATTTGACACATATATTCAAGTCAGCAAATAATTAAGTACACAACTGGTTATGAACCACAACTCTTGAAAGAGCTTATGGGATAACCATAGTTTTTCTGAATAATCAGTTAACATATTGTATATGTTGCCCAAATTATTTTCAGCATAGTAAAATAATTTGAAATTTGGGATTTAGTAGTTTAATAGTAATTTGGAATTTGAAATTTTGAAAAATGATTTGGGTAATATGTATAATTATCTTTACCTATTTTTGTATTATCTCAAATTTCCTTTCCTATTTGTGCATTATCCACAAATCTCCTTGTCTATTTGTGTCAAAAATTTTGTTTGTTTTTCTTTATTTGATCAGTGTAAACTAGTTTAAACAAAAGTTTTAATACAAATGAAATATCTAACTGTTTTCTAGATCTTCTTTGTAATGTATACTATACATGTTGTCAAAACTAATTTGGCCTTGACTCAACTCTTAAAATTTCAATTTTTAATTGCATCTGACTTAATTAATTATGTTAATTACTAGTAAAAATCAAAATTTGTTTTGACTCAACTCCAATTTTAATTGTATCTGACATTTAATAGTTTTGACAACATGTATAATGTATATCCTATATAATATTGTTATATTCAATATAATAATATATATATATGTATAAACAACATTTTTAACTTTATTTTGTTGTGACAAATTTAAAAAAAAACAGATAAGAGAATTCACCATGTGCAACCTTGTAATTACTCTTTGACAACTCAAATATAATTACTGTTCTAAATATAAGTGCTCTTTCCCTTTTTTTCAAACTCATAATAGGTTATATTTTTTACAAGGATCAAAAACAGTTTAATAAAATAGTTCAAACTTTAGTATTTACAGTAGAAATAGAGTTACCTTTCTTCATTAATAATCTTATGATTTCCATCAGTCTACCATTTTTTCTCTTTTTTTGTTTGCTTTGTATCTTCTATATTAGCTTCAATAACTTCAATACATTCTGCAAGTGCCAATTCACACTGGTTAAATGAAGAAAAATAGGCAAAATTTTTGATACAAATAGGCAAAGGATACACAAATATGCTAAGCTGATTTGTGCCAAAAATATTGCCAATTTTTGATTATTCAACATGTGCATCTGCAGTTAGAGGATGTGAATCAGATAAAAAAGTTAAAGAACTTTGATAAAAACTTAGAGAGGAAGTTGAAGCTTTATATTCTGTTATGTACATTGTTAAGAAATATAAAAGGGATATATATGTTGTGTTTCCCTTCGATTAAAATTAGAATTAGGGTTAGTTGAATTTTAAAGGATCTACATAATTTCATTAAAAAATCACATGCACATTGTTCTCTGATAAAATTTATGAAGTTTAATAGTTTGGTTATATATTGCTTGTTAGAAAGCACCAATCTAGTTCAATCAATCTCATAGACTTTATAATACACACAATACATTTCCGAAATCAACAAATAAAGCCAGATAAAGTGCATTATATTATCTGATAAATGTTTTAGTATAACTAATTACTATAAAATGCATTTAGACTAATAAAAAAAATAAAACTCATATTTGAGCAAACTTTTCCAATCCCTATAATCATGCAAACTCGATAGGAAAGCCTAACCTGCCTGACTGGTATAGCAAGAATGCTAAATTCGAGAAGTCTGAAACATTCCACAATGCCACACTTCAGGAAATGGTCTTATCTGAAGAAGCAAAGGTTCATAACAAAGACACTGAACCTAATCCAAAGGAGATAAAGCGAAAGAAAAAAACAAGCTGAGATTGAACGAATTGCAAACCAGATTTTTAGATCCGAATTAGGTATGCTAGTTCTTATTATGCTCCGGAGACAAAGGTAAGTAATTAATTAATTATCGAGCTATAATTATTCCCGCCAATCCGTTTCACCATTGTCGGTGAAAGTATATATATTGACCAACTAGTTAACAATATACCGTATATAATATAGTAATTGATAATTACATATCTTTTTCCGAACTAGAGAAGAAAAAGGATCGAAAAAACGAAAAATGAATTTAAATACCTCCGAGATTCCATCACAGCTCTGGAAATCAAATAAGTGTATATAAAGCCAGGGAGTATTTCCCGACAATGTCGCTAATTATGATAATAGTGAAATTTTTTACGTGATTTTTATTAAATTAAATTCATGAGAGGATAACATGCTTATTGCGAAAAAGGCGACTATACTAGAATGGTAATATCTTAGTCCACCTGGTCAGTAGAATAGTTTTGGTATGGCAGAAATTTTGTGTAAGCCCATTTCAATCAAAGGTAATGGCAATAAAACAGAAATACATAATCAGCAAGGATACCATATTTACGTTGGTTGAGAATTTTAAAGTAAACTTTTTTTTTAAAAAACACTTCTTAAACAAATATATGAAATATACCCAGAGACATTCATTCCAAGGATCTACATGAAGAAATTTCCCAAGAACTTAAAATCGGCCATCTAACAGATTCCCATCAAACAGAAGTAAAGAAAGTGAACGGAATTCTATTTTGTCCTAATCTCAGAATTTTTATTTCTTTGCCAATCAAAATAAAGAAAAGACAAAAAATGTACATTTTATAGTAGATACAGGATCTCCGGAAACATTTATCTGTGAAGAAGTATATAAATCTTTCAAAGCAAAACCATTCATAGATTATTAATAAATAATATACCAACTCTGGTATATTTACCTCCCGTTAATTCGCACTTCACGGATGTTAATGTTCTTGGAAAAAATATCTGAAATTTTTTGATGCAAATCTAAACATAAATTTCGAAAGCGAAAATGTTTCTATATCTTTTGATTATGATAATTATGATAACCAAAATATTTTCCAATCAGTCAATATAGTTGGAGTCGGTTTAATTATTTTGGCTTCATTTTTTATTTTTAAAAAAGCCTTTTTCTTTTTTTAAATCAACTTTTTGCTTATCATATCAATAAATAAAATTTCATTCATGACGATTTTTAAACTGAAAAATATTTCGATCTTTTAGAACCCATAGCCACTACTCATAAATCTAATAAAGCGAGTATTTAAATATGAACATTAAATAATAAATAAGTGTGTTACATTAGAAAAAAAGAGACATTGCTATATTTATATATCACGCGTCTGCGAAATCATTGTTTCGTTAATAAAATTTCAGCGAAACTGGCATGACCAAAATTAGTGTATATCTTTATTTTGATTGGACTTTATCCAAGCAGATAATGAATATTACGATCGCACTGTCGAGCAATCCACATGTTTTTCGTGCGACTTAATAATTTTCCTTTTCATAATAAAAGAATGATACTATTTCACTTAGTTCATCAGGAAATTTTTTTAACCGTAAATTTACGTAAGAATTACGCAAATTACATAAATTTACGTAAAATTTTACGAAAAATTATACGATCCGTATAAATTACGTAAATTTACGGTTAAAAAATTTCCTGATGTTATATAAACGAAGAGGCAAGAATGTGTTATTGATGTATACAATCGCAAATATGTCTCTTACTAATCTCCAAAATTTCGCGTTGAACATTATAAAAGAAACCAATCATACAATTATCCAAAGCACCGAAGTTACTAAAATCATATTCAAAAAATTCAATTAATTAGCCTATCCCTTGAAGTCATGCTCCCAGATAAAAGCATAGCATAAATTGTGAAAATGCGTGTAAGCATTGGTCATACCTTCCATTTAAGAAACATATTTATCTTAATTGTACTAATTTTAGAATAGTACGATGGGGTTTACAGTAGTACGATTGGAATTATTAAAGACGCGTTTATAATAAAATTTATGGATTAGGGTTAGGTCAAGGATTTGTTAGTAAAAAGTTAGGGTTGGTTATGTTAAGATTGCCTTTTATTATACTTTTTAGTTTTTTTTTTGATAAAACATTCCTATATAGTACGATAATAATCGTACTATTTGATTGCTAACGTAGGTAATATAGAAAGAAAATCAGTATATTTATGTATGAATAATTGTAAAAAAAAAACTAAAAAGTATAGTAATAGGCAATCCTAAAATAAACCTAACTTTTTACTAACCAATCCTTGATCCGAACCCCTAAACTTTATTATAAACGCGTCTTTAATAAAACAATATTAAAATTCGTAATCGTACTATACTAACTTTCGAATAATCGTACTAAGTGATTTTCTATACATACGTACTAAATTGCACAATCGTACTTCTAATACCAGTGCAATCGATAATTGTATATAAATACCGTTGTCATGTTAATAATTCCTATTGTTTTTTGGCCTATTTGTTACCAAGATGGGCAAACTGAAAGAAATTAAAGAAATTGCGGAATTACTTATTCTATTTCTTTTTCAAAAAAGTCCTATTGATGATTCAAAACTATTTGTGAGTCTTTTTCAGCCCTTTTTTTTTGAGAATTATAATAATATCATCACTTGAGGTAATGAAGCATGTAATTTATAGCTAGAAAAAATTATTAAAATTATGAGCAAAGAACCTCATCCTCTTTTTGAAAGGGTTCTGGTTACACAACTTTGGAATGAAATCGCGAAGCCGCCTGCTATGTTCGCTGGTTACAGCTATCGTGATTTTGATGGCTCTGACTATAGCAGATTCAGACTCTTTTCCTCTACATTTGGAATGGCTGGTTCTCAATATGCACGTTCAGCCCGCATTCAGAACCTTCCTAGCGAAATTCCCCCCACAGCGGAAACAATCTTTGATAGTATAATGGAGCGTAATACATTCAAGGCACATCCTTCTGGTATTAGTGCAACGTTGTTCTATCTGGCTACAATTATTACACATGATTTATTCAATACCGATCCTAGAGACCCTACTATCAACCGTAATTCCTCATATCTCGACCTTACTCCACTGTACGGAAATAGCAAAATTAGTGCTATGCAACAACCCATCCGTACCTTTCAAGATGGCCTTTTGAAACCAGATACATTTGCTGACTCACGAATCCTGTTACAACCACCCGGCGTAGGTGCTATGTTGATTCTCTTTTCACGGAATCACAATTATATTGCAGGCGAACTTCTTAAAAAAAATCCAGATCGATTCAGTAATTCGGATGAGGATCTCTTTCAAACTGCACGATTAATTAATTGTGGATATTACCTGAAAATTGTTATCCACAATTACATTCGTACTATCCTTGGTCTTGATGCAACTAAATCAGAATGGTTCCTTGATCCAACAAAGCCATACAATAAATCCTGGTTGCTTCAAGAAGTACCTACTGGGATCGGAAACCAAGTATCCTTGGAATTCAACTATATCTACCGATGGCATCCGGCTATCGCAGAGAAAGATGTGGAATGGTCTGAGAAAGAGTTCAAACGTTTAGGAATAACTCCAGAAAGTGTAAGAGCGTTATATAATTATTCTTTTCAAGTTGAAAGAATCGTATGTGTTAATACTATTGTCCAAAACAGACTGTTAATGAATTCAAGGAGAAGGTAAAAGACTGGTCAACTATACTGAACAAAGATCCATCCAAATGGACTTTTAATAATATGATAAGAGACGAAGAAGGCAAGTTTCCAAATAATAAACTTGCAGAAGAACTCGTCAATGGAACAGAAAAGGTTGCTGGTAAGAATCAAATAATACTTTTCCTTCGTCAATAAAAATTAGTAATTGACTATATCGATCACGTACACATTGGACAGGTGCTTTCGGAGCGAATAATATTCCTAAGATTTTCCGTGTCATAGAAGTTTATGGTATCCAATCAGCCAGAACTTTGGGATTATGTAGTCTCAATGATTTTCGTCGGTTCCTAAAATTGAAACCTTACGATTCATTTGAGGACATGATGGGTCATCCTAGTGATCTTACTGTCGTAAATAAACTTAAAAGTCTTTATGGTAATGCTATTGAGAATGTCGAGTTGTATCCTGGTCTCATGTCAGAAAAGACCAAACCTGGTGATAATATCGGTTCAATGCTCGCACTTCCATTTACAGTTAGCCGCGCTATTCTTTCAGATGCAGTTAATCTCGTGCGAAATGATCGCTTCTTTACGGATGACTTTAACCAACATAATTTGGCATATTGGGACTGGAATATTTTAGAAGATCAAGCGAGTAAAAAGTTGGCGTCCGGAGGTATTATACATCAACTCTTCTTAAAACACCTCCCTGGTATTTATGATAATAAGTCGACTTGGACTTTATATTCATTCATTTCATCCTCGAAAATCAAGGATCATCTGAAAAACCGTGATGATTTGGAAGGGATCAATTATAATAAGCCCTTAGATTAAATCATCTATGTAATTATGAAAATGGTGTCTCATAAAATAGCTTTTACAATATATGTATTTCATGAATTTTTTGCTACACAAACAAATTAAATAAAGTATTTCGCCTACATCGGGCTTTAGAATGTTCTAAAGCGATTGATAAAAATATAGTATTTTATATTTTTTTCTGTCCTAAAACTTCGTTAGGTAGCAATTTGACCTTTATTTTCCATCAGGAAATTTTAAAAACCGTAAATTTACGTAAAATATTTACGTAAATTTACATAAAATTTTATGAAAAATTATACGATCCGTATAAATTACGATACCCAATGTTAGAAGTTTTTTTTTAAATTGGTTTATTTCTCTTATTATTTTATTATTTATTGTTATAATTCTTTCTTGTTATGTCTTATTTACTACTTATTATTATTTATCTCTAGCTTTATTTATTATTACTTAGTAGTTATTGCATTTATTTTAGAATTGACATATATATATTCAGTTATTTNACCGTGATGATTTGGAAGGGATCAATTATAATAAGCCCTTAGATTAAATCATCTATGTAATTATGAAAATGGTGTCTCATAAAATAGCTTTTACAATATATGTATTTCATGAATTTTTTGCTACACAAACAAATTAAATAAAGTATTTCGCCTACATCGGGCTTTAGAATGTTCTAAAGCGATTGATAAAAATATAGTATTTTATATTTTTTTCTGTCCTAAAACTTCGTTAGGTAGCAATTTGACCTTTATTTTCCATCAGGAAATTTTAAAAACCGTAAATTTACGTAAAATATTTACGTAAATTTACATAAAATTTTATGAAAAATTATACGATCCGTATAAATTACGATACCCAATGTTAGAAGTTTTTTTTTAAATTGGTTTATTTCTCTTATTATTTTATTATTTATTGTTATAATTCTTTCTTGTTATGTCTTATTTACTACTTATTATTATTTATCTCTAGCTTTATTTATTATTACTTAGTAGTTATTGCATTTATTTTAGAATTGACATATATATATTCAGTTATTTTTATTTTTGTATAGTCAGTTAATTAAATAACACCTTAGAATGGTATCATAGTAACTAAAGTAGAATAAAGGCTAGTTGACTATCAAAGGATGGTCTTGGGCCTCAAAGGAGGGCTTAGGACCTCAAAGGATGGTCTTGGACCTCAAAGGATGGTCTAGGACTGGACCTCTCAGAATAGAAATGTATATTGTTACCGCCTGGGAGAGCAAGCTTACTAAATTATAGTGGTTTAGCTTGGTGATAAGCTGGTGTTGGTTAAATTATGTAAATGAGTATAAATACTTGAGAAATAAAATATAACTAAGAAGGAATTCAATTAAACAAGGATAATATCAATTTATCTAACTAATTAACCAACAAATAACCAATAACTATAAATCTATCAATAATTAATCAATAATCAAAATACTAAATCAAATCAAAATACAATAACTATAATATAAAAATAATCATAAATTTAATAAACTAAGAATAAAGATCAAAGGTGAGTTTGAGTTAAGCAATATGTCCTTGGGTTATTTCAGCAACACTTTAAGACAAAAGTATAAAGTGATTGTTTATTTTTATTAAAATAAAAGAAATAGGAATTGAATAAACTCCAAAACTGACTTGGACAAGACAATTTCTCTTGTCTTTATATACATTTCTACTCTTAGAGGTCCTAGACCCTCCTTTGAGGTCCTAGACCCTCATTTGATAGTTAACTAGCCTTTTCTATTCTAATTCTACTTTAGTTACTATGATACCATTCTAAGGTGTTATTTAATTAACTAACTATACAAAAATAGAAATAACTGAATATATATATGTCAATTCTAAAATAGATACAATAAATACTAAGTAATAATAAATAAAGCTAGAGATAAATAATAATAAATAGTAAATAAGACATAACAAGAAAGAATTATAACAATAAATAATAAAGTAATAAGAGAAATAAAACAATTTAAAAAAAAAACTTCTAACAATATAAAGACAAGAGAAATTACCTTGTCCAAGTCAGTTTTGGAGTTTATTCAATTCCTATTTCTTTTATTTTAATAAAAATAAACAATCACTTTATACTTTTGTCTTAAAGTGTTGCTGAAATAACCCAAGGACATATTGCTTAACTCAAACTCACCTTTGATCTTTATTCTTAGTTTATTAAATTTATGATTATTTTTATATTATAGTTATTGTATTTTGATTTGATTTAGTATTTTGATTATTGATTAATTATTGATAGATTTATAGTTATTGGTTATTTGTTGGTTAATTAGTTAGATAAATTGATATTATCCTTGTTTAATTGAATTCCTTCTNTACTAAGTAATAATAAATAAAGCTAGAGATAAATAATAATAAATAGTAAATAAGACATAACAAGAAAGAATTATAACAATAAATAATAAAGTAATAAGAGAAATAAAACAATTTAAAAAAAAAACTTCTAACAATATAAAGACAAGAGAAATTACCTTGTCCAAGTCAGTTTTGGAGTTTATTCAATTCCTATTTCTTTTATTTTAATAAAAATAAACAATCACTTTATACTTTTGTCTTAAAGTGTTGCTGAAATAACCCAAGGACATATTGCTTAACTCAAACTCACCTTTGATCTTTATTCTTAGTTTATTAAATTTATGATTATTTTTATATTATAGTTATTGTATTTTGATTTGATTTAGTATTTTGATTATTGATTAATTATTGATAGATTTATAGTTATTGGTTATTTGTTGGTTAATTAGTTAGATAAATTGATATTATCCTTGTTTAATTGAATTCCTTCTATAATTATATTTTATTCCCCAAGTATTTATAATCATTCACATAATTTAACCAACACCAGTTTATCACCAAGCTAAACCACTATAATTTAGTAGGCTTGCTCTCCCAGGTGGTAACATCACGTAAATTTACGGTTTTTTAAATTTCCTGATGTCACTAGAAAACGCACGGAATATATATAGTTTATAGAGGATTCTAAAACTTCTAGAGCACGTTCTTGATAAACATTGTATTTTTTCATTGGATCTTTATATCAAAATGAAGTCAAATTCATGAAATCAGCCACATTCGAATATAGCCAGAAAACACTTTGGTCAGATATAGCATAGATATATCAAACTAACGCTATAAGAGAATAAGCTCTAATACAATAATTGACATATTTAAAAAAAAAAGATGTATTCAGTATCTGCGCGTTATATGAGCTTACACCAGATAATCCTCATAAATTATGATTCATGATAAATTTTTTATCTGTGGCTATTATCTATTGCTGTATCGACACTTTCAGGGTCACCTAACGAAGGTTGGAAACATTATAAGATCGTTACAAAATAATAGCTGATGTAATCTTAGTAAAGTTCGATGTCGCATGTGATCTGATCACGTTTACATGAATTATAATCGGATTGGGACTTATTATGCTCCGGAGACAAAGGTAAGTAATTAATTATCGAGCTATGATTATTCCCGCCAATATCACTGTCGGTGAAAGCATATATTATCCAACTGATTAACTCTATACATATAATAGTAATTGATAGCTACATATCTTTTTCTATCTAGAGAGGAAAAGGAAATCGAAATGAGTGCATTTTATATAAAGCTAGGGAATATTGTCGCTATATATATTAATATGTATATAATTGTGATAATGATAATACTGATCCCTCGAATTCAAACTATTCTAATTCGCCCATTCTTATCTAAAAAAGAAGCGGAATAAAAAGAACAAGATATATTTTACTTAAGGTGCTAGTCCATACATTGTACAGTCAGAAATTTTTTACCTGAGAGGATAAAACCCTTGGTTGTCATAGCAAGTTCATAATATCACCTGTTCGGTAAAGCCATGGAATTATAGCCCGCTAAATAGTTTTGGCAGAACTTTTTCATCCATGACCCAAATGCGTATCCCGAATTGTGTATAAGCATTGCAATCTAATAAACATACAAATTTTGAAAAGCAACGTCGCCATACTACTGTTGACCAAACCAAAGAGTTTTTGTATAACCAATGTCATTAGTTGAATAATATAAATAAAATTTTTCTTATATTCTTTAAAAACAAGATGTTTGATGTATTATATTCAGTTGACTTCCTGTTAGACATTCATTCCAAAGATCTATACGAACAAGTCTCTCAAGAACTTAAAATCGGATATCCAACAGATTCTCATCAAACAAAAATAAAGAAAGCGAACGGGATTTATTTGGTTCTAATCTTGGAATTTTTATTTCTTTGCCAATCACAATAAAGCAAAAGACGAAAAATGTTCATTTTACAGGATCACCAGAAACATATATCTCTGTGAAGAAGTGTACGAATCTTTCAAAGTAACTGCCCAAATCTTTAATATTATATTTTTAAACAATATGCTTACTATAGTAGAATCACCTCCTGTTAATTCGCACTTCACGGATGTTACTGTTCTTGGAACAAGATACCTGAGAACTGTTGGTGTCAAATCTAAACATAAATTTCAAAATCGAAAATATTTTCATGATTATTTTGATTTTGATTTTGATTTTTTTAAAAAAGTCTTTTTTATTATTTTTAGTCTCAGTCATAAAATCTTCTTATTATGTTTTTACTTAGTTGCAAAATATTTGATACTTTACCCCAAATTTTTATAGTAGCCATAAATTTTATCACGATTATTTGCTTAATTTCATCAAACAAATATTTAACTTTTTTTATCAATAAATAAAATTTTATTCATGCACTAAGCGATCCGAATCACATTTTTTAACAACGCTTTATACGATTTCTGAAAAATGTTTTGATCTTTTAGAACCCATAGCCACTACTCATAAATCTAATAAAACAAGTATTAAAATATGAATATTAAGTAATAAATAAGTGTGTTACATCAGAAAGTCTTTTAACCATAAATTTACGCAATATTACGCAAAATTGCGTAATTATACGGATCGTAAATTTTTACGCAATTTCACGTAAATTTACAATACCCACGCAAATTTACGCAATTTTGCGTAATATTGCGTAAACTTACGGTTAAAAAAACTTCCTGATGCTACATTAGAAGAACCTACAAAAAAGAGAAATTGCTATATTTATATATCACGTGTCTGCGAAATTATGAGGTGAAGATTAATAAATAATGTTGGTTAGGATATGAACAACGTATGTATCCATATTTTCACTATGTATTTAAGCCATCATTGCTTCGTTAATAAAATTTCAGCGGAACTGACATGACCAACGTTTGAGCATTTATTAGTGTGCATCTTTATTTTATTGGACTTTATCTAAGTCACATATTTTTCGTGTGACTTAATATTTTTTATTAATTCGAAACTCGCCCCTTTTCATAATAAAGAAGAATGATATTATTTCACTAGTTATATAAAACAAAGAGGCAAGAATGTGTTATTGATGTATACAAACGCAAATGTGTCTCTTACTAATCTCCAAAATTTCGCGTTGAAAGTTACAGCCTATCCCTTGAAGTCATGCTCTTATGTTTTCGAGTAATCTGAATCATGTTTAGCAGAGCATTGGAAAATAAATACTAGGAAACGGGAGCCGTTGTAAGTCCAGAGCAAATTTATTATTTTTTATTTATTTTTTATTTATTTTTTATTTTTACTTTTATTTTTTTTATCGATCGATGATCATTATCTCGTGACAAGAGACACCCAATCAGATCCTCGAAAGTGAACAGACAGATAGTGCGTAGGCCAAGAATGTCTTCCGCTATGCTCCGGATAATTATCTTAACGTAAAATACATAAATTTATGTAAGCATTGGTGGATCGTATGACAGGTCTTGTACACGAAAAAAATTTCAGGTTACCTTCCATATATTAATCGTTTGGATACACATTGAAAAAATTTTTGTTTTCATTGACGCCTTTTTGCCAAAAAGTTTCTTTATACTGCCTTTTCTATTTTGGGATCACCCTCTCTTCAACAATACTGCCTTTTCTATTTTGGGATTAATCAATATACAGAGTGCAATCAATAATTGTATATAAACATCATCGTTACGTTAATAGTTCCTATTGTTTTTTAACCAAGATGGGCAAACTGAAACAAATTAAAGAAATTGAAGAAATTTACGACATTCTTAAGGAACAGGTTGAACGAATTGAAAAAGACGGAAAATTATTGGGGGAAAACTTCCAAGACAACATCCCGGAATTACTTATTATATTTCTTTTTCGAAAAAGTCTTACAGATGATTCAGAACTTTTTGTGAGTCTTTTTTGGCTCGTTTTTTTTTGAGAATTATAATAGTATCATCACTTGAGTTAACGAAGCATGTAATCTTATAGTTAGAGGAACTTATTAAAATTATGAGCAAAGAATCTTGGCCTCTTTTGGAAAGGATTCTGGTTACACAACTATGGAATGACATCCCGAAACCGCCTGCTATGTTCGCTGGTTACAGCTATCGTGATTTTGATGGCTCTGACTATAGCAGATTCAGACTCTTTTCCTCTACATTTGGAATGGCTGGTTCTCAATATGCACGTTCAGCCCGCATTCAGAACCTTCCTAGCGAAATTCCCCCCACAGCGGAAACAATCTTTGATAGTATAATGGAGCGTAATACATTCAAAGCACATCCTTCTGGTATCAGTGCAACGTTGTTCTATCTGGGTACAATTATTACACATGATTTATTCAATACCGATCCTAGAGACCCTACTATCAACCGTAATTCCTCATATGCCGACCTTACTCCACTGTACGGAAATAGCAAAATTAGTGCTATGCAACAACCCATCCGTACCTTTCAAGATGGCCTTTTGAAACCAGATACATTCGCTGACTCACGAATCCTGTTACAACCACCCGGCGTAGGTGCTATGTTGATTCTCTTTTCACGGAATCACAATTATATTGCAGGCGAACTTCTTAAAAAAAATCCAGATCGATTCAGTAATTCGGATGAGGATCTCTTTCAAACTGCACGATTAATTAATTGTGGATATTACCTGAAAATTATTATTCACAATTACCTTCATACTATCCTTGGTCTCGATACAACTAAATCAGAATGGTTCCTTGATCCAACAAGGCCATACGATAAATACTGGTTGCTTCAAGAAGTACCTACTGGGATCGGAAACCAAGTATCCTTGGAGTTCAACTATATCTACCGATGGCATCCGGCTATCGCAGAGAAAGATGCGGAATGGGCTGAAGAAGAGTTCAAACGTTTAGGAATAACTCCAGAAAGTGTAAGAACGCTAGTTTATATAATTATTCCTTTCAAGTTGAAAGAATCGTATGTGTTAATACTATTATCCAAAACAGACTGTTGATGAATTCAAGGAGAAGATAAAAGACTGGTCAACTACACTAAACAAAGATCCATCCAAATGGACTTTTAATAATATGACAAGAGACGAAGAAGGCAAGTTTCCAAATAATAAACTTGCAGAAGAACTCGCCAATGGAACAGAAAAGGTTGCTGGTAAGAATCAAATAGTACTATTCCATGATGTTCATTAAAATTTTACCTTCGTCAATGAAAATTGGTAATTGACTGTATATATTGGACAGGTGCTTTTGTAGCGAATAATATTCCTAAGATCCTCCGTGTCATAGAAGTTTATGGTATCCAATCAGCCAGAACTTTGGGATTATGTAGTCTCAACGATTTTCGTCGGTTCCTAAAATTGAAACCTTACGATTCATTTGAGAACATGTTGGGTAATCCTAGTGATCTTACTGTCGTAAATAAACTTAAAAGTCTTTATGGTAATGCTATTGAGAATGTCGAGTTGTATCCTGGTCTCATGTCAGAAAAGGCCAAACCTGGTAATAATCTCGGTTCAATGCTCGCACTTCCGTTTACAGTTAGCCGTGCTATTCTTTCAGATGCAGTTAATCTCGTGCGAAATGATCGCTTCTTTACGGATGACTTTAACCAACATAATTTGGCATATTGGGACTGGGATATTTTAGAAGATCAAGCGAGTAAAAAATTGGCGTCCGGAGGTATTATACATCAACTCTTCTTAAAACACCTCCCTGGTAATTTTGATAATAAGTCGACTTGGACTTTATATCCATTCATTTCATCCTCGAAAATCAAGGATTATCTGAAAGACCGTGATGATTTGGAAGGGATCAATTATAATAAGCCATCATCTGTGTAATTACAAATGGTGTCTTCATAAAATAACTTTTACAATATATTTATTTCATGAATTTTTTCGCTATACAAACAAATTAAATAAAGTATTTCGCCTTTATCTTTTTTAACTTGTGTACAAATATATGCCGGGTGAATGTTCAAAAGCAATTGATAAAAATATAGTATTATATATTTTTTCTGTCCCAAAACTTCGTTAGGTATAGCAATTTAACCTTTATTTTCACTAGAAAACGCACGGAATATATATAGTTTATATAGGATTCTAAAACTTCTAGAGCATGTTCTTGACGAACATAATATTTTTTCATTGGATCTTTATATCAAAATGAAGTCAAATGAAATTAACCACATTCGAATGTAGCCAGAAAACACTTTTGTCAGATATAGCATAGATATATCAAACTAACGCTATAGTAGAATAAGCTCTAATACAATAATTGAATTACGTATTCAGTATCTGCGCGTTATATTTTCTTACACCAGATAATCCCTATAATTTATGTAATTTATGATAAATTTTTTTCTCTGTGGTTATTTCAGGGTCACCTAGATTACAAAATAATAGCTGGATTTTCAAAAAATAACTATCCGAAAAATCTAAATTAGTTAAAAAAAATTATCGTCATAACCAACAGTAAAAAAAACAAGACCTGTTATTGGTCTGTTTGACCTTCTAGCTTTAAATCGGATATCTAACAGATTTCCATCAAACAGAAATAAAGAAAGCAAACGGAATTTTATTTGGTTCTAATCTCTGAATTTTTCCATTTTATAGTGGTCATAGAAAGATATCTTGTTACAAGAATATTAACATTCGTGAAGTGCGAACCAACAGGAGGTAAAATACCATAGTAAGTATATTGTTAATTGATATTTTATGGACGGTTAATTTGAAAGATTCATATACTTCTTTGTCTTTTGATAATATTAATTATGATATTTATGATAACCTAATATTTTAGTCAGTATAATTGAAGTTGGTTTACTTCAGTTTTTATTTTTAGGAAAAAGCCTTTTTTCTTAGTCGCAGTCAAATTTTTATAGTAGCCATAAATTTTATCACAATTATTTAATTCTATCATATTAATAAATAAAATTTTATTCATGCACCACATTTTTTAAATATCGCTTTATGTTTTCCACTAGTCATATGATGAAAAATATTTCGGTCTTTTAGAACCCATAGCCACTACTCATAAATCTAGTAAAGCGAGCAAAAAAGAGATATTGCTATATTTATATATCACATGTTTGCGAATTATGAGGCGAAGATTAATAAATAATGTTGATTAGAATATGAACAAAGTATGTTTCCATATTTTCACTATGTATTTAAACCATTATTGCTTCATTAATAAAATTTCAGCAGAGTTGGCGTGACCAAAATTTGAGTATTTATTAGTGTGTGAACTTCAGAACTATATAAATCGCAATATTACAATGTTACCTGTTTTTGTGTAACTTAATATAATTTCGCCAATCATAAGAACCATAAGAGAAATGTTGGTCATAAATAAAAGAATGTGTTATTAATGCATGCAACCGCAAATACGTCGCTTAATGATCTCTAAAACCTCGCGTTGAACATTCTAAAAGAAACCAATCATACAATATTCCAAAGCACCGAAGTTACTGAACTAGTACCATGATCAGAATGAGATAGAAAAAAATTATAACAATTACTGAGGGCCCTTCACAACCCTCGTATGTTGGCATCTACCATAGAAATTGTATTGAGAAAAAAGTTTTTACTTACAGAGTCGAATGTATGTCCTTCTCCTGACTGTAATAAATCTGTCGAGCCAGTGGTTTATGTACGAAAATTAACTGAATCATCAAAATCAAGTATTTCGTCGGAATTTAAGAGAATGGATAAGTAACTTAATATCCTCACCCAAAGAAATGCTAGTTGCTGATGGAGATCTCCGGAATATTATGCACCATAATATTTCATAAAGTAGTTGCATAATATTACGTGTAATAATGAAGTTATTTATTCAAAAGGCAATAAATTAAAGTATTACTTCAGCGATTTTCTACTATGATGAAGTTTATGATGAAATCTAAATGAACTTTCAAGCTTCGATATTCGTTGATTTATTAACGTCCAAAGACTATCTTTATCACCCTCAAAAATCATGTGGTTTCAAATATCATGTGATAATCTTCTAGTGAAATAAATTTTGCTTTTTTTTTTTTTTTTTTTGGGATAAACCAATAATCGTCGAATTTCATTGAAAATTTGTAGAAAATTCACATTCTTCTATTATAATTCAACAAAGTAATTAAATCTAACAAAGATGTCACACGATGCAGTTTGGTTCTCTCGTCCTCGTCGTTACGGAAAAGGCTCACGCGAATGGTAGAATNTGCTAGTTGCTGATGGAGATCTCCGGAATATTATGCACCATAATATTTCATAAAGTAGTTGCATAATATTACGTGTAATAATGAAGTTATTTATTCAAAAGGCAATAAATTAAAGTATTACTTCAGCGATTTTCTACTATGATGAAGTTTATGATGAAATCTAAATGAACTTTCAAGCTTCGATATTCGTTGATTTATTAACGTCCAAAGACTATCTTTATCACCCTCAAAAATCATGTGGTTTCAAATATCATGTGATAATCTTCTAGTGAAATAAATTTTGCTTTTTTTTTTTTTTTTTTTGGGATAAACCAATAATCGTCGAATTTCATTGAAAATTTGTAGAAAATTCACATTCTTCTATTATAATTCAACAAAGTAATTAAATCTAACAAAGATGTCACACGATGCAGTTTGGTTCTCTCGTCCTCGTCGTTACGGAAAAGGCTCACGCGAATGGTAGAATTTGAAATAATTGAAATAATTGATTTATTATTCGGAGTATTAAAAGTGTACTGATTCAAAATTTGATATTTTTATTATTAAAAAAAAATAAAAGTCGTGTTTGCGCTCACAAAGCAGGCTTAATCCGAAAATATAATCTCAACGTTTGTCGTCAATGCTTCCGTGAATACTCTAAAGATATTGGTTTTATTAAGGTATTGAATTTATAAGATTTTTTTTCAATCTTATTTGATATTAAATGATGTGATGATATATATTTCTTACAAATTACTTTGAACATTTTTTAACACTACAGTACCGATAAAACGAACTTTTTTAAAATCTTTGCAAAATATAAAAAATAGAATTCAAATCAAATTTTATTAATTGTAATAATAAAACAAGTTCAGAGAATGAATTATATTTATAATTAAAAATAAATTCCTCAAATTTCCAAAACCATTCGTAAGATGCTTTAAAAAAACAATCAGTTAAATGAGTCAATAAATCGAGATAATAGAGATTAAAAAAATATCCCGAAAAAAAAAAAGAAAAGAAAACTGCAAGATAAATATTGAGAATTTTGGACAGTTGAACAAAATTCTGTAATATATTGCTGACATATAGAACTCATCGAATATGCTTATTAAGAAAATTGAAACCTTTGAACTGGGGGTTTTTTTTTTGGACTAAAAGCCTCTTTCATACTCTTTGCATTCTCAAATTAATTTATTCATTCTTATGGGATGTCTCTTGTATATATTCCATGTTTTTTTTCAATGTTGGCAAATTTTTAAAATCGTAACTGTACAAATATGTATAATACAGTTAATTCGAAAGCATCCTCCCATTAACCAATTTTTACAAACAATTTCTTGCTTTTGTTTTTTCTTGTCATCCGTTTTTCATATGGATAAACCTTTATATATACATTTTATATATTTTATTGAATATTTTCATAATAAAAAGAAGGAATAATTAAATACGATCACCATTATTATTTACCTTTGGATGAAGAAAATGTTGAAAAGATAAAAGGTTCAAAATCGAAATAGATTTTGTTTTGCCGTTATCCATGGTTAACTCATATAATTCCAATGAAAATTTCCATTCAATATATTTAATATAGCAATAAAAATAACTCTTAAAAAAGCATATCGAATTTTTTTTATTATTTTTGTTAAAGATGTCACCACAAATAAATATTTATAATTAATATGTAATATATTAGATTTCAAAGTCCACATAAATAAATATTTATAATATAATTAATAATTATTAATTTTGCAAAGTGAAATTTCTTTTCGAGATCAATTACAAGTACAGTTATTTATTTAATGAACTAATAAGTCAATTTATTATTTCTGATATCTTTTTGTAATACAAAAAAAGCATTTCTCATTTTATGCATGTGATTCGTCTTGATCCAATAATATATGATTGCATGACTTTAAAAAACCTATTAAATAGTTACAAAAAAAAATTAATTATAGTAAATTTAGTATAGAAATTCGAATTTCGCAATCAAGTGGAGATAAAAGAAATAAAAGTTTATTTTTTTAAAAAAAAAAAAAATTTTGCTCCAATGTCAAAAAAATATATGGCCAAGGATGCAGTGCGCTCAATGTATGTTTTCAACTTTTAAACATTCCGAAAACGAGTTTATAGTGGATCAACATCTATTGTATTTTTCAAAAGCTAGAAAATCAGCCAAGAAATAATAATTTTGACTCTCCATTCAAATGTAAAACAACACTTTTAGAAAAAATTATACAAAAGGATATTCGGAAACACAAGCGAAAGTACGATCCGCCACTTCAAATAATCCATGGGGTCCTAGTGGTAGCGCAATGTATGAAATTGCCCAGGCTACCTATAATCCGTGAGTAAAATGAAAAGGATCTACATGTTCTATATTAAATCTATATTATTTTTTTCCTCTTTACAACTATCTTTCTTACTTACTTTCTTTTTATTGATATATATACATATAGTCACCATTTTATAGAAATTATGGAAATGATTGATAAAAGGTTAAATGATCATGGTAAAAATTGGAGGCATGTATTTAAAGTAAGTGTAATTGGAGAATACCTTTTGATATCATTTTAATTTTTTCTTTAAAGTATTAATGATTTATTCTTTCTTACGTTAGGCTCTTACGCTTTTACATTATTGCCTTAATGAGGGTTCTCCTGATGTCGTTGCATATGCAAAGGAAAATATATACATAGTAAAAACATTACAAGAGTTTCAATATATTGATGAACAATCAAAAGATCAAGGCATTGTCGGTAAGTTGCTTTATTTTCTTTACTTCCCTTATTTCCTTTGTTTCTTTATTTCCTTTGTTTTCTTTATTTCCTTTATTTCCTTTATTTTTCTTTATTTCCTTTATTTTTCTTTATTTCCTTTATTTTTCTTTATTTCCTTTATTTTTCTTTATTTCCTTTATTTTCTTTATTTCCTTTATTTCCTTTATTTCCTTTATTTTCTTTATTTTCTTTATTTATGGTGGGATCAAAATAAATGATTAATTTAAGTGACTTAATTTGTTGACTATTTTTATTAACTATTTTTATTTAAACTATTCGAACTATTTTAAAGTTCGACAAAAAGCAAAAGAAATTACTAATTTACTACTTGATGAAGACCGTTTAAATTCCGAAAGGCGTCAACGAACTGATATGAGAAATCGAATGACAGGTCGTGGTGATTTATATGGAGGGTCGATTGATCGAAGTTTATCTAGCACACCTACGTATGAAAATTCTAGTTATTATGATGATGAAGAAGCGGAAATTAGAAGAGCCATGGAAGAAAGTCTGAAGACCGCTGAAAATGAAAAAAGAAAAGAGAGGTAAAAACAATAAATATATTATATCTATTATTTTGATAACATATATTATTATTATTTTTTTTAATAATAACTTTTTTTAAATTGGGTTAAATCGGATTAAATCAGTAACGAAGATGATGCAGAATTTCAGAAGGCATTAAAGTTAAGCAAGGAGGAAGAGGAAAGAAGGCAAGCTGAATTAACAAAACAAAATGAAAATTTGTTATTTGATGTGGGGTTAGTTAGTTGCATTCAATCATTTTATATATATTATATATTTTATATATTTTATATATTAGAATAAATAAAATTAATTAATTATCCTGTAAACCTCGCAATTCACCATTTTCTAGTAATCAATTTTCTCAAAACCAAACTCAACCACAACCACAATCACAATCTCAAGTAGACTTCTTTGGAAACCCAATAAATGCTAATCAACAATTCAGTGCTCAATATGTTGGAACTTCCAGTCCACCATTTGATACTTTTGATTTAGATCAAAATAATTTCATTAATCAAAAAAATTCATACAATTTACTACAACAACAACAATTACAACAACAACAGTTACTATTACAACAACAACAACTACAACAACAACATCAACAACAACAATTATTGAATAATCCTTATCAACAACAGCAAACTTCGATTGTTGGCTCAAAAAATCCTTTTGCTCAGCAATCACAACAAAATAACTTTACAACGACTTCATATTCATCGAGTCATTTACCAACATTTGGAAATAGTTTCACATCTAATTTAAGTTCACCAGATTTATCTGCACCTATGTCAGATCCAATATTTTCATCCTCAAAATCACAGGTATTTTACTCAAAAAAAAAATGATTTTTGATATTAATCAATTAAATGATAATTCAAAAAAAAAAAAAGTTAGAAAATTTGTATTTATAAATATTAGTATCCATCATATTTTTTACAAATGATTTTTCTGGATAATTTTAGTCACCTGAACCAAAAGATGAAAAACATTCAAAATTAGCTAGTCTTATTGGTAACCGAGGGTAAGTAAATTTCTTAATAATTAAATTTTTTTATGTTAATTTTAATTCTAATTCTCATTTCATTTTTTTTTTAATATATGATCACAACAGAGATGGTATGGATACCTTTGGTAATATAGGCAATCTTCGTGTTCCAACGTAAGTTCGNTACTTTTGATTTAGATCAAAATAATTTCATTAATCAAAAAAATTCATACAATTTACTACAACAACAACAATTACAACAACAACAGTTACTATTACAACAACAACAACTACAACAACAACATCAACAACAACAATTATTGAATAATCCTTATCAACAACAGCAAACTTCGATTGTTGGCTCAAAAAATCCTTTTGCTCAGCAATCACAACAAAATAACTTTACAACGACTTCATATTCATCGAGTCATTTACCAACATTTGGAAATAGTTTCACATCTAATTTAAGTTCACCAGATTTATCTGCACCTATGTCAGATCCAATATTTTCATCCTCAAAATCACAGGTATTTTACTCAAAAAAAAAATGATTTTTGATATTAATCAATTAAATGATAATTCAAAAAAAAAAAAAGTTAGAAAATTTGTATTTATAAATATTAGTATCCATCATATTTTTTACAAATGATTTTTCTGGATAATTTTAGTCACCTGAACCAAAAGATGAAAAACATTCAAAATTAGCTAGTCTTATTGGTAACCGAGGGTAAGTAAATTTCTTAATAATTAAATTTTTTTATGTTAATTTTAATTCTAATTCTCATTTCATTTTTTTTTTAATATATGATCACAACAGAGATGGTATGGATACCTTTGGTAATATAGGCAATCTTCGTGTTCCAACGTAAGTTCGATCAATCAATCAATCAATCAATCAATCAATCAATAAAACAAATATCAATTACAATAAAATATATTAATAAATAAATAAATTACATTTATGAAATAGTGGTACTGGTTTTGCAAATAGTGATAACTTGGCTCAGTCTTTGCGACGATCAAATTCAGCGGGTAATCTTCCTGGCACAGCAAATAGTGCCAATCCTTTTCTTGCTGACACAAGTTCTGCAAATAATGTTGGCAGTGGAGCTTATAACACTTTTCCTAGTTCGTTTCAATCTACTGGATTAACTAAAGATGATTTATTTAGCACATTTGGTACAACTAACACACACAGTTCGAATATAAATCAGGTAAACTTAATTTTTCATTTTTTATTATTATTATTTTTTTTCTGTGTTCCCTCCCCCTCCCGAAAATTTAACATTCTAAAAACCTTTTTTTTTTTATATAGCCTCCAAATTCATTTTCATCGTCACCTTTTTCCGTCTCCAATAATGTTGCCACTAGTAATAGTCTTATTGATCTTGATGGAGGAGGTTTTGTTGGTAGTCAACCAAGCAAAAATCCGTTTCAGACATTAAATAATACAAGCATTTCAAATTCCAACAAACCAAAGACTCTTAATGATCTTGGACGAGAAAGTCAATTTAATCAACAATCTCAACAACAAACATTAAATACATATAACTTACCAAATCAACCAGGATTTTGGTCGTGATTCAATAATTAGAAAAATAATTTTGGAAATTGATAAATTAATTCAAGAATGTCGGCAAAATAAAAAAAAAAAAACTATAGCACCAGATAGTATAATCAAATGGATTGAATGACATCCCTCTTCTGTCACTTCTATCAGATGTGCTAACTATCTATCTATATCTATCTATACAGCATTTGATCGTTATTTCTGTAATACTACAATTATTCATTTTATTTTATTTTATTTTCTTTTTTTAGTTATTCATTTTTTATGTTATTATGGCAACTACGTATCAATATCAACATTAAACATTAACATCAATATTAACATTATTTTGTATTAATAAATTTTTACGCAATATTCTGTCATTTTAAGACTCGTTATATATATCTATATATATCTATATATGAATAATAGATTAATTTGATCTCATACATATGTTTATAGAATGATCTGACAAATTAAGAAACTTGATTATTATATAAAAAAAATTTATTTATTGATATCGTATTGAAAATTCGGGATATATTTTTTAAAAACTAATCTGTTTGTCTATTTCGTCGTTAATAAAAATGGGAAATTAATATTTTCATTGATACTTTATTTTTTTTTTAAAAAAAATTATTTGTTAGTATAATGCATATATGCAGAAAATTTACAATTTGACAAAATAAAAGTAAAAATAAAAGTTGTTGAGAATTGACAATGCTTATTATAATGTCCTACATTCAAAGAGAAAGAACGAGAGATCCTACCTAATAATTCTATTCGACAAATTTATTAATTGTAGTATGAATTATCTTTACTATCTTTAAAATTCATCTCTTTTTTCTTTTTTTTTTCTTTTAAATTAATTGAACCTCATTAATTAGGAGTAAAAAAAAAAAATAATGCGTATGATTTCTCATATATCTCTGTTAATTAATTTATTGTGGTTGTTCCTATCAAAATAAAAATTTGTAAATAAAAAATTATAAAAATTAATTAGTTTTTCGTTTAATGAAATTGTTTTTTTTTAATGTAATAAATAAATTTCACCTGTGTAATGAATTTGAGTGCATCATCTTTAGTAATTGCACTAACGCTTGAAACTTTATTTGAAAATGTCACACCATAAAATTTGTCGGCGTTGGCAAGCATTTCTGGACGAAACGTTGTAGTAATAAATTGTCCTTTATCACATAACTCATGAATCATGGCTTTAATAAAATTAATTAAATTCGGAATTAATTGAATTAATTAAAAAAAAAAAAATTTATTATATATCTTTAAATTTTAAATTCTATTTATTTTTTTTATAAATTTGATTTACTTACATGCAACGGAAGTTCTATATTGTGCATCAAGTGCAGCATCAATTTCATCAAAAAGGTAAAAAGGTGCTGGATCACATTGTTGAATGGCAAATATTAAGGTGAGAGCAACCAAAGATTTTTGTCCACCAGAAAGTTGTTGCATACGAAGTCCTTCATCAGTTTTACTGTTAAATGAAACCTTAAAAATTAAATGGCGAAATGAAATAGATGAATATTATTTAACAATTATTCTTCTTAAAATCAGAATTTAAAATAATTATTATTTTTTTTTTTAAAAAAAAAAAGAAAACCTTGATTGCAACACCGGTATAATTGTCTACACTAGATCCTCCTTCATTTTCCTCAATTTCACCGTCGTCTTCGTCATCATCTTGATCCTAAATATATATTCATCATAAAAATTAACGTAAAATTTAACATAAAGTTTAATTAATATTAAGAGAGATATATATATATATTAGATCGACCAAAGAATATAGTAATTTTACCCTGTGATCTATTTTCCTTTGCATAATTAATTGTCCTTTACCAGCTGGAACTAATTTTTCGAAAACTTCAGAAAAATACTTAGCCACTTGTTTGAATGTGCGTTCAATTGCTTCATCTTTCCTTTGATCCAAAACGTCAATTAAATCATTAATGGCCTAAAAAAATAAAATAAAATAACCTTTAAAAATGTCTTCAAAGCATAAAAATATTTCTATTATTATTGTTATTATTTTTTAATCGATATAATACCCTTTTAGATTGATCCAATTCTATTTTCCTTTTAGTAAGCGTTTCTTTTTGTTTTTTAAAATTATTATATTGTTCGAAAGCCTTTTTATTCACGTGACTATACTTCTTCAAGCCTTCGTTTACTTTGTGCAAATCTCTCAAAAGCTAAAAAAAAAATATTAAAGAAATAAGAAATTAAAAAGATATAGTTATATAAAAAACAATCCATGCAAACATTAAGAATGAATACAAACTGTGGTGGGATCAGTATTTTTAATTTTTTCGAAAGCTTCTTCAGGTAATGCACCAAGTTCTCGAATATTTTTGTTACATTCTTCTTTCTTTTGTAATAACAATTTTCGCTTCGAAAGAAACTTGTCTACATTCTTTTGCTGGCGTTCTAACTTTTGCTGACGTTCGATTTGTTCAGTCTTCAGAAAATAACATAATATTCATGATATTTGAATTTAGTAATATATAATTTTAAATAAATCTTTAATAACAATTTAAATAACAATTTTAATGTCAAAAAAAAATACCTTTAATCGCTCAGAATCAGAATTTCTTTGGTTTAAAGCATTAGCGAAGTCTTGAAGTTCTGTCTCGATTTCTAATTTGAATCATAAATTAAACAAAAATCAACGCACGCACAATTAACGAACGTATTCATTCCAAAAATTGAAAATTCCATTTACCTTGTTCACGATCTGTCATTTTTTTAATTATCCTTTCTAATTCGATTTTGGTACGACGCATTTGTTCATAATCATCGTTTGTAGCTAAACTCTCAATATGTATCAATAATTCTTCACGACGCCTTCGCAAATTTGCATTCAATTCATTTTCTAATACGTTCTTTCGTCCTTCAAGCTAAAATCAGAAATATCTAAATGTAAGTAAGTATACGAATAATAATAATAATAATAATAATAATAATAATAATAATAATAATAGAAGCATCTTATTGTTAGACGAACCTCAGATCGTGAAGTAGATATTCTAAACAACTCATTTCCTAATTTCTCAACTTCAATATTAAGTTGCTCAAGCCGTCTTAACTCTTGTGGAGTTAGATTCTGAGTAAGATCAGTATTCATTTCACGTTGATGAGCTTGTTTTTGTGAATTAAGCATCTTTATACTGCTTTGAAGACTCAGAAGTGACTTTTCCTACATTTAAAAAAAAAAAAAAGATTCGTGAAAACTTTCTAGAAATCCAGTGAATATTATTTTTATATGTATAATATTTTTCGTGTACTTTGCTGGCTTTTGATTCCTTCAAATTTGTCTCTTCCTTTATTTTGGAATTTAGTTCAAACAGAAGTGGATCACGACTATCTTGTGCCTGACGCCTTTTAGCTTCGAGAGTTTGCATAGTACTTAGTGTATGTGTAATTTGTTGGTCTAGAAGTAAAAAGATAGTGAAAAGTTAAAGAATAATATGTAAATAAATTTAAAAAAGAATTCATTTTTAGATACATAAAGGATATGAGCTATTTCACTCTTCACAGCATTGGCTCGTTGATCCAAATCCGAGTGTTCTTTTCTCCATTTTTTCAGATTAGTTGCGGCTTCTAATCTTCGTCTACGAACATCATGATAACCACCAGTAAGCGCTCCTTTACGTTCAACTCGATCACCTGTTAAAAAAAAGTTCTATTATTTTTAACGAAATGATAAAATAAAATTGATAATAATACTTTTTTTTTTAATCAATATATTACGAACCATCCAACGTTATACCATTTAGATCATGATCTTTGGATAGTTGTGATGCGATTTCCAAATTATCACAAATTATTGTTCTTCCAAATACCTTTCCGATCATTAATATATTAATTTTTAATATTATTACTTTTTTTTTTTTTAATAAATTAAAATAAATAAATTTCATAATTATAATTTTAAACGTATATATCACCTGTTCAACCGCTTTCGTATATGTTTTATCAAACTTTACTACATCAATCATGGGTTGTACATTATCAGCTTGAGGATATTCAAACCTTCTTGTTCGTAATCTGTTTAAAGGCATGAATGTCACACGTCCATTTTGTTCCCGATTGAGAACATCCAAAACTCGACTAGCAGTATCATCAGTATCAACTACTACGTGAAATAAACTTTAGAAGAATTAAATTATTAAAATTATTAATAAGAAATTATGATAAAATTGTTTCTTTTATAGAAATAAATAAATAATAATAAAAAAAGTAAAATTTTTTTTTTAATACCTTTGACCGGCTGTGACTTCTACTGCAGTCCACATCGTCGTATCGGAACATTCAAATAATTCATAAAGAGGACCATACACGCCCCTAATTCGAAATTGTTCAGCTATACGTCTAACGGCATTTAAACCATTGTTTGTTTTCTATAGCGGGACACAAGAAAATGAGAATATTGATTAACCTAGCAATTAAAATAAAGGTTTTCTACAGCGATTCGATTAAAAAAAAGAGAAAAACATAACTAGGAAATAAATGAATGAATTGATATATATATCAAAGTGAATTTTTACCTTATCCATTGAACCGGCCAATGTTCTCTCGTTATTTTTCCATTGATCACGCGCATTAACTAATTTCGTTTCTAATTGTGCATCCTCTTTCCAAAGTTCTCTGTTAATATTTATATATATATCAATCGTATTAAAATTAATTTAATGATATATGACAAAAAAAATTCATTACATTCATTTTCGCCCAATTCATGAATAATAATTAATTAATTAATTACGAACTTTCGTTGCTCAGTTAATTTATCTCTCTGAGATTTCATCTCGTTATATTCGTTATTCATTTCTTCAATATTTATTTTTCGTTGTTCTAACTTATTTCTAGTATCATGGATTTCTCCCGTAACTCTCTCTATATTTTCGGATAATTCATTTATTTGTGACTCTAGTTCAACAACCTAATATATAATGTGATGTTAATAAGATTCTCAGAATTATATTGTAATTAAATAATCTTTTTTTTTTTTTTGAAATACCTGTAGACTCTGTGTAGATTTTGTTTTATCAATCTCACGTATTTCTTGCCTTAACCAAGCATCCCTTTGTTCTCTGGTTCGAAACTGAGAACTTCGACCTTGCTTAGCATAAAGTGTTTGACGTTGCATCTCGGAATCTTCCAATCTGAATTAAAATTTTTTTATTATTTAATTTTCATCGTTTGCTTTTTTTTTTTTAAAAAAAAAAAAAAATAAATAATACCTTTCTTTAAGTGAAATCTCTTCTGCAACTTCTTGTTCATATTTTGGTATTATTTCCATCAATCCCGTTTCTTTTCGTGAAANTGACAAAAAAAATTCATTACATTCATTTTCGCCCAATTCATGAATAATAATTAATTAATTAATTACGAACTTTCGTTGCTCAGTTAATTTATCTCTCTGAGATTTCATCTCGTTATATTCGTTATTCATTTCTTCAATATTTATTTTTCGTTGTTCTAACTTATTTCTAGTATCATGGATTTCTCCCGTAACTCTCTCTATATTTTCGGATAATTCATTTATTTGTGACTCTAGTTCAACAACCTAATATATAATGTGATGTTAATAAGATTCTCAGAATTATATTGTAATTAAATAATCTTTTTTTTTTTTTTGAAATACCTGTAGACTCTGTGTAGATTTTGTTTTATCAATCTCACGTATTTCTTGCCTTAACCAAGCATCCCTTTGTTCTCTGGTTCGAAACTGAGAACTTCGACCTTGCTTAGCATAAAGTGTTTGACGTTGCATCTCGGAATCTTCCAATCTGAATTAAAATTTTTTTATTATTTAATTTTCATCGTTTGCTTTTTTTTTTTTAAAAAAAAAAAAAAATAAATAATACCTTTCTTTAAGTGAAATCTCTTCTGCAACTTCTTGTTCATATTTTGGTATTATTTCCATCAATCCCGTTTCTTTTCGTGAAATATCTGCTTCAACATTTCGAAGTTCAATTTCTCTTTTTTTCTGGATAAATTTTGGATAAAGTTAAAAATAATATAAAAAAATTTAGGTTTATATATATTAACTAATCAATTACTCGGGTCTCCACATTCTGCCGAGACGTATCCACTATGTCTTTAATGGCCAACTCGATTTGTGCATGCGCTTTAATTTGTTCTTGTATGTCTTCATCGAGTTCTCTTTTTTCAACTTTAAGCAAATCAACTTTCTCACTTATTTCCGTTATTTCACTTTCAATATTCTTTTTTAAAAAATAAAAAAAAATTCGCGAATCAATAAGGGATGTCATAATAAAAATATAATAAAAATAATAAAAAAATAAAAAAAATTCGCGAATCAATAAGGAACGTCATAATAAAAATATAAATTTATGAAGGAATGCTCACAGAAATTGCCAATTCATAATCATTAAACTCTATGTTTTGTTGATTTGAACCGTGAACACCTTTTTCTCGTAATTCGTTCATCTAAAAAAATGTGAATTTTTGAATTTATTAATTTTCATGATATTTAACTATTATATTTAATAATCTCAACAAACTTACTTCAGCTAATTGATGTAATATATCTGATTGTTCACGATGAAATATTGCATATTCTAAACATCGCCTTTCACGATCCATATCCTGAAAATGCCGTAATTCCTCTTTTTCTTGTTCAAGTTCATTAAGACGTTCATCAATATATCTGAGAAGTTCTTCGATTTTAGATCTTTTTGAATCTTTTTTTTATTTTATTTTATATATATAAAAAACATTATTAAAACGTTATCATCTAACATTAAGAAATTCTAGTGACAATATATATATGATAAAAAAAATATTCGACCTGTTTCTTCAATAATTTTCATACTCTCCTGCCTTCGTTGTTCATATACTCTTGTACCAGCAACTTCTTTTAATAATTGTAATCGTTCGTGATCTTTAGCATTTGTCAATGCGGTAATCTAAATTTTTTTAAATTAATTACATTTACAAATATCATCACCAAAATATAATTTCAAAATATACATTATCGTAATAAATAAAAAACAACTTCGCAAACAATTCTAAATTATTTAACTATCATTTAACTACTTTACCCTCCCTTGCGGAACAATATAATACGGATTTGAACGTGAAAAACCCGCACTTTCAAGTAAATTCATTACATCAGCTTTCCTAAAATGACCAAACATCATATTTTTTTTTTTTTGAATATTAAGAAAGAAGGAAATAAATATTAAAGAAAGTAATGTATAAATAATAATATAATTATTTTAACAGTATATTGAAATTTTGTCATTTTAATAATTTAAACCATACGTTGCACTTTTCCCATCTAATGTGTATTCATCTTTTTTCAAACCTATACTACGTTTTAGTACCACCTCATCTTTACCAGTCTAAAAATTGAGAAAATTGAGAAAATCGAGAAAATCGAAGAGGGTATATTAATTAATCATAATAATAAATATATTGATATGTTCGAATACTAACAGGAAATCGATTGTCGCTATTATCAAATATGATTTCAACATAAGCGGTAATAGCTTGAGGCCCTGTTCCTTCCTACAATATTTATTATTATTATTATTATTATTATTATTAGGTATTTCACGTGAAATCACAAGATTGATAAATAAAGTTCACGGAACAACGAACCGAAGACTTACATGTAAAAGAGCCTGACGTTCCTCTTTACCCATATTAGTATACGCGTCACTCAACACGAATCGGATAGCTACGAAATTGAAAAATAAATATAATAAATAAGGAGGGTGGATCTATCATACTGGAATTACTATTCTTTCAAGATAATAAGAAATCTCTTACCAGCAAAAAAATTACTTTTTCCTGATCCATTTCGCCCCACTATTATTTTAAAGAATAATCTCATTTCAATAACAATTGAAATTCTTTAAAGTTCCTAACTAAACGACTACATACATACCAACAACATTATGTCTAGGGCTAAAGGGATCTATAATAGTTTGTTCTTTGTAAGATTTAAAGCCGTGAATAATGATCTAGATCAAAAATAAGCATTCATTCGATTTAGCTCACTTTGAGGTTTAACGAGAAAACCAATTTTTTGAATTATATAATTTTGCATAATACCTGCTTGATGTGCATTTTTCTTTTTTTTTTAGATCGTGAAGAAGAAAAGGAAGAAGGAAAGGGTTAGAGTATTTTTGATTCCAAAGGACGCGTTCGCGTTGGTGGCGTGATAATTATAAGCCACCCAGTTGGTAGAATATCAAAATTGAAGAAAATTTCTAAGCGAATTATGAAATCGGAATAAAGCACATGATTTTTACAACTACACAATGTACATACTATTATAATAATTATTGTAATTTAAAGTATTTTATAGTTTGTAGTATATATATTATATATATTATTTGATTTATTTGAAAGTAAGTAGTGCTACATAAACAATTTNACTCAACACGAATCGGATAGCTACGAAATTGAAAAATAAATATAATAAATAAGGAGGGTGGATCTATCATACTGGAATTACTATTCTTTCAAGATAATAAGAAATCTCTTACCAGCAAAAAAATTACTTTTTCCTGATCCATTTCGCCCCACTATTATTTTAAAGAATAATCTCATTTCAATAACAATTGAAATTCTTTAAAGTTCCTAACTAAACGACTACATACATACCAACAACATTATGTCTAGGGCTAAAGGGATCTATAATAGTTTGTTCTTTGTAAGATTTAAAGCCGTGAATAATGATCTAGATCAAAAATAAGCATTCATTCGATTTAGCTCACTTTGAGGTTTAACGAGAAAACCAATTTTTTGAATTATATAATTTTGCATAATACCTGCTTGATGTGCATTTTTCTTTTTTTTTTAGATCGTGAAGAAGAAAAGGAAGAAGGAAAGGGTTAGAGTATTTTTGATTCCAAAGGACGCGTTCGCGTTGGTGGCGTGATAATTATAAGCCACCCAGTTGGTAGAATATCAAAATTGAAGAAAATTTCTAAGCGAATTATGAAATCGGAATAAAGCACATGATTTTTACAACTACACAATGTACATACTATTATAATAATTATTGTAATTTAAAGTATTTTATAGTTTGTAGTATATATATTATATATATTATTTGATTTATTTGAAAGTAAGTAGTGCTACATAAACAATTTCCTTTTCAAAAAATTCCTAATATAGTACTTCCACATAATCCTAAATAACTGATAAAATTTTAATACATGAATATGAAAGATTATAAACAAAAGTCACTATCTATTTCTAGACCACTCCACTACAAAACAATAACTAAATTTCTTAATCACTAATATTTTAACATTACAATAAAGTTTTAATTATAGTTATATAATTAATTATTAAATTATTGTACCACTTATTAATGGAAATTTTACTCTCGCCACTGCATATAAATTAATACAATCAAATAATTCAATTACCGAAATTAATATATCTAAGAAACAAATTTACAGGCGTAACAGAAGATGTTTTGTTATTTATAGGAAACAAACCCATTCTGAAAAATAGAAAGAACAAAAAATTATTAATTGATTGATGATTTGACTTTTCAATTTTTAATTAATCATTGTTAAAGCAAAGAAGCGAGTACTTACAAATAGATCGCTAGATAAACATTCAAACATCAACGGAACAAATATAATTGTTTGTAACGAATTTAAAATGTATAACCACGTGTTGACGGCAGAATATCAAAACTAAGACACGAATTCAACTCTTTCAATGAACAATTGTGTATTGAGTATTTTAAATGTAATTTGTATATTAGTGAAGCTAGCACGGCTAAAGTTAATAAATGCCAATAGTGTATTAGGGATGGTGTAATGTACGAAGTGCACTTTCTCTGAAAGATATATGGGACAAAAAAATGATATATATATGCATATGACCAGAAACCAGTGTTTAAAATTTAATGTGCAGAGCGTGCGCTCGCACAAAATTTGAAAATTGCGCTCAAAAAAAAAGGCTTCCGCACATAATTTAAAATTTGAATTTCAAACACTGCTAGAAACGTGTTATCATCTAGTGAAAAATATATATCATACACCTCTTTTATGCTAACAATACATGCAAACGAAACTAAAAAAAACAGGGTAAAAAGGTTAATGGTCCAATGTATATATGTTGTCAAAACTAATTTGGCTTTGACTCAACTCTTAAAATTTCAATTTTTAATTGCGTCTGACTCAATTAATTGTGTCAATTATTAGTAAAAATCAAAATTTACCTTGACACAACTCCAATTTTTCTTAATTTTAATTGTATCTGACTCAATTCAATAGTTTTGACAACATGTATAGTCCAATGAATTCTACAAAGTGCACTTTCTCTGAAAGATATATGGAACAAAAAAAATGATATATATGCATATGACCAGAAACATGTTATTGTCTAGTGAAAATACACTGGTCAAATGAACAAAAATTTGAATCCTAATATGTATAAATTGGACATCCTATAGAATCCCAGACAATTTATGGATATGTCACATTGAAGTTTGCTTAGCCATCATAGTATTCAGGGTTGGGAAAAATAGGTTAGTACAACAGTTAGTACACTATAATAATAATAAAAATTTAGTACAAGTACAACATTAAAAAAGTTGCTTATTTTTAATTAAAATTTGAAAATTTACTTACAAAAATCATATTTTTCTCACCTTATTTCTTAATTTAGTATTATCTAACTTATTTATAAATTGTTCAGGATCCTCATCCTATTTGTGAAAATTTTCTCTAAAAGATACATGAGAAAAATGATATATATGCATATGACCAAAAATGTATTATTGTACTGATCAAATAAAGAAAAATAGACAAAATTTTTAGTACAAATAGAAGATATGCAAATAGAGAAATATACAAAGATTTGTGGATAATATGAAATAAGTAGGAAAATTTGTAGATGATATATAAATAAGCAGGGAGATATACAAATAAACAACTAATTTTTAATCAATTTGTAATGATTTGTAGCTAATTTGTATCAATTTTTGATTATTTGATATGTATTATCTACTAGTAGAGATAGGAATCATGAATCAACTATATAATTAACTACAAATTAAAAATTGGAATTAACTATTAATTATAGTTAACTATAATAATTAAATTGAATAATTAATTACAAAATTATTAAAGGTGACTACAAAATTATTAAAAGTGATTATAAAATTATTGAAAATTAAAAAAAAAAACAAAAAAAAAATTAAAAAAAAATTAAAAATAAATATAAAATTAAAAAGTAATTACAAAATTAAAAGGTAATTACAAAAATTAAAAAATAATTACAAAATTAAAAGATAATTATAAAAATTAAAAGTTAATTAAAAAAATTAAAAAAGAATAATTAACTTACACATATCAAATAATTAAAAATCAATAAAATTTTAANTGTGGATAATATGAAATAAGTAGGAAAATTTGTAGATGATATATAAATAAGCAGGGAGATATACAAATAAACAACTAATTTTTAATCAATTTGTAATGATTTGTAGCTAATTTGTATCAATTTTTGATTATTTGATATGTATTATCTACTAGTAGAGATAGGAATCATGAATCAACTATATAATTAACTACAAATTAAAAATTGGAATTAACTATTAATTATAGTTAACTATAATAATTAAATTGAATAATTAATTACAAAATTATTAAAGGTGACTACAAAATTATTAAAAGTGATTATAAAATTATTGAAAATTAAAAAAAAAAACAAAAAAAAAATTAAAAAAAAATTAAAAATAAATATAAAATTAAAAAGTAATTACAAAATTAAAAGGTAATTACAAAAATTAAAAAATAATTACAAAATTAAAAGATAATTATAAAAATTAAAAGTTAATTAAAAAAATTAAAAAAGAATAATTAACTTACACATATCAAATAATTAAAAATCAATAAAATTTTAATATAAATCAGTTACAAATTGGTTATAAATTAATCAAAAATCAACTACCTATTTATGTATCACTATATAAGAATAATAGATGCAATATGAATTAAGTCAGGAATTTAGTCAGATATAATTTAACTAATTAAATCCAGAATTTAGTTATAATGCAATCTGGTACAAAAGCTAAATAATGGTGCAATTCTGATTAGCTGATACAATTATAAAATTTATTAAATAATTATTTTTAAATTTTTAAAAATAATTAATTTTATCTTTAATTTTAAATCAATTTTATATAACTAGGAGTAATTTTTTACTATGATATTCCTATGACAGATCGTTCTTAGCTACAAAATAATATATATTTTATTTCTATAATATTAAAAATTTTTTTTTTTTTTTGAATGATCAGTAAGGTCTTGCCTTTATTACTTTCGAAATATCATTAATAATATTTAAAATAAAAATTATATATTAAAGAAATAAAAACTAACTAGAAAGTATATTTTAATTATTACTGTTTGACCAGTCACCAATACAAAAACTTTTAAATTTCCTACCATTTTAAATTACTTTAAAACTGTTCGTAAATATCCTTTGCAAAGCAAAAACTAAATTCTCATCAATTTTGTACGTAAACTACCGAATCAACCCAATAGTTATCTATTAAAAACTTAAAAAAAAAATTTTACCCTTTTGTTTGTTATGCCGTTGACGGCACCCAAAAGTTCTCTCTTACAAATTACCCCTAAAAAAATATCTTCTATCACATAAAAAAAAAAATAATGAAAAAATAAAATTTCACTTCAGCTCCTGTACTTCTAAGAAAAAATTACATTCTATCCTTTGTTCTTTATTAAGACTCTTTTATCCATTTTGAATATTAGTAATTATATATATTTCCAAAATTGATTTTGAATTTTTAAGGTATTTCAATTTTTTGAGATTTATACAAAATCTATTCTATATATAGAAGTAAAAAAAGTACCCAGTTATATGTATCTTTAATCAAAGAATTTATCTGGGTAGTCAAAAAATTTCAGGTTTTAAATAAAATAATTTTGTCTTCTATGAAAAACTATTTTGACTTTTTTCTCCAAAATTGCAATTTCAGGACCTCAAAATAATTTTGCGTGCAAGTATATTAGTGATACCATTTAACAGAAATGAAATTCTGATATTTATTATTTAATTTATCACGTTTATTTTGTTTCATAATAAAGATAGAGATCAAAACCAGTGATTAAGCATATCTTATATAAAATTTATGCTGTATTCTTTTTTACTCGAGTAATGGTCTTCTAATATCTGCTATTTAGTTTATCTTATTAAGATACTACCCCTTGGTAATATATAAAAAATCAAAACTAGTAACCAAATATATTTAATTTTATTTCTTTTAAGTGAGAAAAGTTATTCTCATGTATTGTTTCTTTTATTAGTTTTTTATCGTAACGTGATTGTTAACTAAAAAATTACATGTGATTTCTATTTTTGTTAATCCAAATTCAGTTGTTTACATCTGCCATGTATATACTATACTTGCACACTAAATTATTTTGAAATCCCGAAATTGCAATTTTGAGAAAAAAAATTGAAATAGTTTTTCATAGAAGATAAAATTATTTTATTTAAAACCTGAAATTTTTTGACTACCCAGATAAATTTTTTAACTAAAAATATATATAACTAGGTACTTTTTTTACTTTCATATATAGAATAGATTCTGCATAAATCTCAAAAAGACAAAATACTTCAAAAATCCAAAATCAATTTTGGGAACATGTATATATATAACATTATATATATGTTGTTCATAAAACGTAATACGAACGAAACATTCATTATATGTTATAAAACGGCGATATATAACATTATATATATGCTGTTCATAAAATATAATACGAACAAAATGTATTTATAACGTACTAGAACGTTATGTTCTAGTATATAAGTATCGTTTTAGAACGCAATACGAATATTTCATTCGTATAATGTTATAGAATGTTATATAAAAATTCCTGATATATATTAAATTTTATAATAATTTAATTAGTGATTATAAAAAATTAACTTTTGAAAATTAAAATTTTACATATAAAATAAATAAAAATAATTTTTTATATATAAAATTTCAATTTTCAAAAATTAATTTTTTTGTAACTATTGATTTAATTATTATGAAATTTGGTATATTTATTTTTTTTGGAAAAGATAATTAATTTTAAAATTACTTTTATTATAACTATTTTGTATAAAATTTTATTTACAATTAAAATTTTACTAAATAACAATTTATCATATTGATCACTTATTTTTGAAAAATTGATATTATTAATTTGTCCTATAAGAAATACGTATGCTTAAAAAATACTTATTTAAATTAAATATATTTTAAGTACAAAATAATAATATTTTAAATAATTTTTTATATATTTAAAAAATACTTAAAAAATATTTAATAAAAAATATTTTAAATATATTTTGAGTATATTTTAAATATTGTAATTTTTATAAAGTTAATATTAAATAAATCTTAAAAAATTTTCAAATCTCAAAGATTAAAATAAGTATAGGAACTATTATTTTAAAATTAATTATTTGTAATATAGAATTTTTTAAAAATAAAAATTTAGATGTTATAGTACTTTTATAATCTACTATATATTTCTAAATTTTATATATTTTAATATAAAAATATATAATACTTTTAATATATTTATTTATATATTTTTTTGTAAATATGATAATTTTTATTTTAATAAAAATATATATTTGTTTAATTTAAACTATTAAAAATACATATTTTCTTAATTTGAACTATAAAAAATATATATTTTCTTAATTTAAACTATAAAAATAAATTTTAGTATTTTTATTTTAAGTATTTATAAAAAAAACTTTATGACTTTTTGTAAATTCTTTTTAATATTTTATAAGTTTTTTTTGACAAATTATAAGAAATAACAATACATTAAAAAGTAACAATAATAATAAAATTATAATAAAAATTTTCAAAAATATATATAGTTTAATTTAATTTGTTATTTAAAAATACAAATAATAAAATAATATTTTTGAAAATTTATTAAAAAACTAAATAAGCTTAAATCAGATTTTGTAAATATAAAAAAAGATATAGAAATAGATATTAAAAAAATTAAAAATGAAATATATTTATTAATAAATAATAAAAAATTTATAAAGGTAAATTACTTTATTAATAATTTTAATAAAATTTGAAGTTTTATAATTATTATAAAATAGAATATAATCGTAAGTGTGATCAAAATGATATTAAAATTAAATTTATATCTTAACTAATAATATTTATTGTAATTTAAAAAAAAATATTACAATTAATTATGATATATAATATGATTTATTTTTTCTTATAATGTAATTAGTTATAATTAATTACAACTTTTACAAATAATTACGACAGATATTTTTAATTTCAATTCTATAAAAAGTTATAATACTTAAAATATACTTAAATTTTTTAAAATATACTTAAAATATATTTCATTATTACTTTATAAGAAGTCATAATATTTAAAATATATTTAAAAAATTTAAAATATATTTAAAATTTCTTAAATATATTTAAAATATATTTAAAATATACTCAAAATAAGTAATGATAAATATATTTTAAGTGTATATAAATATATTTTAAATATATTAAAAATTATAAAAATTTTAATATATTTAATTACTAATTCGTTTATTAATCGGTGTAAATTAGCGTAAATTTGAAATCTGTATTTCCTATATAGCTATATCTATTAATTTTTAACCTAATCAATTAAAATTTTTTTTAAAAAATCTTTGGAATTGAATTTATATGTCAGAGTATTTTAATACAATTTTATGAAACTTAAAATTTTACAAAATATCAATAAATATTAATAATTAATAAAATTTTAACAAAATCGCTTCATAATTTTTTGCTTAGTAAAATTATTAGTTAGAAATCTGAAGGTTTATCAATATATACTCCTAAACATATATTAACATATTTCTATAAAAAATTATTTTGAAAATAGAGAAATTAACAAAAAATTTGTGAAAATTATGTAATTTTAAGAAAATTTTATTTTTTTTGATTTTTTAATGTTAAATAACTTCACAAAAACTCATTTTAAAAATTTAAAAATATTTGCCCGCCTTTAAATTATGTACACTGAATGTGTACAAATTATTTATTTTCAAATTATTAAGTAAAAAAACTTTTTTAATTAATGTTTCAATTGATAGGCAAATTAGTAATTAAAATGTATTATTATTACTTGTTTTGAATATATTTTAAGTATATTTTAGGTATATTTTAAGAAATTTTAAATGTATTTTAAAAAATATCCTTAAAATATAATAATAAAATATATTTTAAAATTTTTAAAAAATTTTAAATATATTTTAAATATTACAACTTCTTATAGAATTATATTTTAAGTATATTTTAATAATTTTAATATATTTAAAATATATTTAAAATTTCTTAAAATATATTTAAAATTTTTTAAAATATATTTAAAATTTTTTAAAATATACCTAAAATATATTTAAAATATACTCAAAATAAATAATAACAAGTATATTTTAAATATATTAAAATTTTTTATAATTTTCAATATATTTAAAATATACTTATATATACTTAAAATATATTTACTATTACTTATTTTGAATATATTTTAAATATATTTTAATATATTTTAAATATATTTTAATATATTTTAAAAATTTTAAGTATATTTTAAATATATTTTAAAAAATTTTAAGTATATTTTAAGAAATTTTAAATATATTTTAAAAAATTTTAAGTATATTTTAAATATAATAATCTAAATATATTTTAAATATATTTTAAAATTTTTTAAATATATTTTAAATATTGCAACTTTTTATGAAACAGTTTTCAAGAATATAAAAAAAGTTATAAAGTTTATATTTAATAATTTTATAAAAATATTTATAATTTGTTTAGTCAAAAATAAAATATATTTATAAAACAAAAATATAATCTAAGATATAAAATTTAAAATATTTAAAATATTATAAAATATTTTGAAATTTATTTTACTTTTTAATAATTAAATATAATTAAATAATAAGATATGTAGTTAATAAGGTATATTGTATAATAAAGTTATAAGAAATATATATGTTTAAAAAATACTTAAAATATAATTAAAATATTATTAAAATATTATTAAAATAAATTAAAATATACTTAAAATATATTTAATTGTATTTATAAAAAATTACTTAAAATATTATTATTTTGTATTTAAAATATATTAAAATATACTTAAAAAATACTTAATTTAGGTAATAAGTAAGTATGTTTTAAATATATACTTAAAACATATTTAATTTTAAATATATTTTAATAATATTTTAAATATATTTTAAATATATTTTAATAATATTTAAATATATTTTAAATATATACCTAAAACATACTTACTTATTATTTAAATTAAATATTTTTTAAATATTTTTTAAGTGTATTTTAGATATATTTTAAGTATAAAATAATAATATTTAAAGTAATTTTTTATATACTTAAAAAATATTTAAAAATATTTAAAAAATATTTAATAAAAAATATTTTAAATGTCATAATTTTTATAAGACTATTATATATAATATTTTTGATAATTATCTTTATTTAATAAAATTTAATGCAAAATTTCAAGAAATTTTAAATTAAAAGTAACTTTTCAATACTAAAAGTTATTATAAAAAAATTTTTAATAAATTAAATTTTTCCAAAAATTTAACTTATATAAAAATAATTTTAGAAAAAGTATAATCTTTAACTTCAAAACTACTTGAATAATATATTATTTAAACAATATTAATTATTCAAACAATATTAAACTTAAAAAATAACAATATAAAAATTTCAAAGAATATTATTAATATTCTTTATTAATTAATATTGTAAGTATTTGTAACTTTACTTGTAAAAATATTTTGAAAATTTATTAAAAACTTAATAAATTTAATATAAATAAAAAAAACATTTGAATTTAAAAATTCTTAATTTCTTTTATCATTTTTTTTTTCTAAAGTAATTACAAAAAAAAAACTTATATTAACTTTCAAATTGAAAAAATATATCTAACTTTAAATAATGAAGATAATATATTTTTATTACAAAAGAGAAAAATTCATACTATATTTTTGAAATAAAAAAGTATATCTAAATTTGTTTTAGATATAAATAATTATAATGATAATAATAAAATAAAAATTTCTTCATTAAACAAAATTTCAAAATGTGTAAAAAAAAAAATTTAAAAAAAAAATTGAAAAAATATTTAAAAGTAAAAATAAAAACTTGTTTGAATCAAATAGTAAAAGTAGTAATAATAATAATAGTAATAAAAATATTTTAAAATATCTAAATTATAAAAATTTATATTATTATCAAAATTTTATAATATAACAAAAATTTAACATAATGTAAATTTCTGTAAATTTTTGTCTATTAAAATTTACTGATGATATAAATAAAAAAAATAAAAAATATATACTAATATAATATATAAAATTTTCATATTCAAAGTAAATTATAGTTTAAGTAGAAGTTTTATATCTCACCAATTAGTAATACCTGTTGTAATTTAAAAAAAGTGTTACAATTAATTGTGACATATGGCAAAATTTATTTTTTCTTATGGTATAATTAGTTGCAACTGGTTACAACTTTTGCAAATAATTATAACAGGTATTTTTATTACCAATTAATTTATAATTTTAATTTATTTTATAATAATATTTTTTTATAATTATTTATTCTATACAAGAAATACCTATAATATACTTAAAATAATAATTCTTAAATAAAAGTAATAAAAAATTAAAAATTTTGTAAATACAAAAATTCAATAAATTTATTACTTGTGAAAATAGATATAATAACTTTATTTAGTAGGTTTGTCTTATTATTACATTATAATATAGTAAGCGTCAATCATTTCTGCCAACACCATAATCAGGAATCTGTTTACTATAATGAGATAATTTTTTTGGGGGGGAGTTCTCAATTAAATCGCTATCCAAAATTTTAAACCTTTTTTTCCCAAAAAGGAGTATAATGGGATAATGGGAAGGGGGAATTCGTATATTCACGTGACTAAACCGAAACAGGAATAACATTTATTTCTTTTAATATAACCAAATATGAAGTACTATTTCCGACTTAGCCCCGGAGACCGAAAATGAAAAATGACGAAAAATTTGAATTATTGGCCAATAGTTATTGGCAAAACAATTCTTTTTTCCCCAAATTATATCCAATCTAATTACGAAGGGTTTTCTTTTCAAAAAGAAACATCATGGAATGGATGCCAACACCTGAGGGACTTTCGCAGCTGCTGCAGCTGCTTAAAGATTCAGTGTCTTCCGATAACGAAATTCACACCATGATACAACAAGTATCCTTTTAAAAAAATTTTTACCTTTTCTTGCATTATTAAACTTTTCTTTTATTGTATCTTACGCGCAATATTTTGTCGGATTCGCTTCTATCATTTAATTTTTCGCCCCCATTTTCATTCATTATATAGAAAAATTTTTACTGAATGAGTTCTTTAATAAGAATTGAATTTTCCTTCCCAAATAAAATTTTATTTTTACCGTTTTTAAATGTTATTCTTAACTTTTTACGTTTATTTATTATTTATTTTTGGTAGAAACTTGAATCATTCAATAAAATACCCGACTATCCCAATTACCTCGTATATATTCTTACCCAGATGCCGCAGGAAGAGGCATCCACTCGTGCGATCGCCGGTCTTTTATTAAAAAATACAATTCGTGTATATTTTTCGACGATTCAACGTGATGTACTTGCATATGTGAAAACTTTATCAATCAAAGGGTTAGGAGATTCAGATGTTATGGTACGAGGTATTGTCGGAAATGTGATTACTACTATTGTAACGCGAGGAGGATTGGCAGATTGGCCGCGAGTCTTGCCAAGTTTAATGGAGTTATTAGATTCTCCAGATTATAACGTCGTAGAGGTAAATTTAAATTTTTGAATATATCATATCTATATACATATTTAATAACATTTCTTCATGTTCAAATAAGATTTCTCTTTATTTAATTCAAATTATTTACATTTTCATTAAAATTTAGGGTTCATTTGGTGCACTTCAAAAGATTTGCGAGGATTCAGCTCGTGAACTTGACCAAGACATAGATGGCACACGACCCCTTAATTTCATGATTCCCAAAATAATTACATTTTTTGATTCACCGCATGTTAAGATCCGTGTATATGCTGTTTCTTGCGTAAATCAATTCATTCTGATGAGATCAAATTCACTTTTTATCCACATTGATGCATTCGTGACGGCTCTTTTCAAACGTGCTAGTGATGAGAATTCCGAAGTCCGTAAAAATGTCTGTCAGGCTTTAGTTATGTTACTTGAGGTTCGCCCAGATAAACTTATGCCTGAAATCGGAAACGTTGTGGAATATATGCTTTATTCTACACAAGATCAAGATGAGCAAGTAGCGCTAGAGGCCTGCGAATTTTGGCTGGCATTTGCTGAACAAGAAGAACTCCGTGAACATTTGCGTCCTTTCCTTCCTAGAATTGTACCAGTATTATTAAAGGGCATGGTTTACAGTGAAATGGACATCATGACCCTTGGAGGTGATGAAGATGATACCAATGTGCCAGATAGTGATACAGATATTAAACCCAGATTTCATCGAGCAAAAACTCACACATTTGAACGTACTGAGGCAAATAGTGCAGAAGCCACCACTACACCCGCTGCTGCTGCTACTACAGAAGACGAAGAAGATGATGATGATGATGAAGATATGGATGACGACGATATTTATTCCGAATGGAATTTACGAAAATGTTCAGCCGCAGCATTAGATGTACTTGCTACTGTTTTTGGAAACGAATTGTTAGAAACTTTATTGCCTTTCTTAAGAGAACAACTATTTCACCAAGAATGGAAACATCGTGAATGTGGTATTTTGGCTCTCGGAGCTGTTTCAGAAGGTTGGCAGTAATTTTTGGCTTTCGATTCTAATCATATAATTTTTAACTATTTAATATTTTTTGTATTAATATAACGGTATGACTAATAAGGTTGTATGGAGGGAGTGGAACCTCACTTGCAAAACTTGGTTCCTTATCTCATTCAAACACTTAGTGATCCCAAGGTATCCATATTATAAGCATCTCAAATGTTACAATTGACTTTCCAGCATCATATTCTTATCGGTTTTAATGGTTTGATTCATTCGGTGCATAGCCGCTTGTTCGTTCAATTACATGTTGGACGCTTGGCCGTTACTCTCGATGGTGCGTAAATCCTCCCAATCCAGTACAAGACAGACCCAAATACTTCGAACCTTTATTAGAAATGGTAAGTCAAATTTAAAATAAATAACTTTATATTTTTATATTTTATGTTTCATCATAAGCTTGACATTTAAAAAAATTTTTTTTTTGCTTAATAAAGCTCTTACTAAAAGTTCTTGATAATAATAAACGTGTTCAAGAAGCCGCTTGTAGTGCCTTTGCTACTTTAGAGGAGGAAGCATGTGAATTGCTTATTCCTTATTTAGATCCAATTCTTCGAAATCTCGTTTTTGCTTTTACTAAATATCAACATAAGAATCTACTCATTCTTTACGATGCAATCGGTACTCTTGCCGATTCTGTTAGCTCAGCACTTAACAAGAAGGAGTATATAGACATTCTTATGCCTCCACTTATTGAAAAATGGCATTTACTTAAAGATGATGATAGAGATTTGTTCCCTTTACTAGAGGTTTGTATAATTATGTAAATTATGTAAATTAATTGACCATAATTATTTTTTTTTTCATATATTAAAAATGAACTAATATATATGTATCTACATAGTGTTTGTCTTCAGTTACAACTGCTCTCGGATTGGGATTCCAACCTTTTGCTCAACCAGTATTTGAACGTTGTGTTAAATTAATTCATAATACTCTATTGCAATTTCAAATGCAGCAACAAAATCCTACTTTAGATATGCCAGACAAAGATTTTATGATTGTTGCTTTGGATTTATTAAGTGGATTAACCCAAGGATTAGGTGTTCACATTGAAGCTCTTGTTGAACATAGTAATCCACCATTATTACCTCTATTGAGTGTCTGCCTAACAGTACGTTAAATTTGTCTTTTTTTTTTTTTTGTGAACAACTTTTATTAATGATATTTCTTTATTTTAGGATCCTGTTGCTGAGGTTAGACAATCAGCCTATGCCCTATTAGGAGATCTTTCGATCGCATGTTTTTCTCATATAAAACCACATCTTAGTCAATTCATGGTCGAATTGATTAGCCAAGTTGATCCCGCAGCCGAACATGTTAGTGTTTGTAATAATGCTGCTTGGGCAGCTGGTGAAATCGCCTTACAATGTGGTATGTTATTTTTTTCGTTATATAAATAAGAAAAATTCATAATAAAATTTAATTAAGTCATGATCCGTATAAGATCAGCACTAAATTACTATTTGATTTTTGGGGTAAAATTATGCAAAGCAAACATATTTTTTAAAAAAAAAGTTGCTCCAAGTTGCAATGGTGAAATGGTGATAAGATAACTTGATATTTTCACCAAACCATGTGATAAGCTGGATAAAATGNTTAAATTTTTTTTTTTTTTTTTTTTGTGAACAACTTTTATTAATGATATTTCTTTATTTTAGGATCCTGTTGCTGAGGTTAGACAATCAGCCTATGCCCTATTAGGAGATCTTTCGATCGCATGTTTTTCTCATATAAAACCACATCTTAGTCAATTCATGGTCGAATTGATTAGCCAAGTTGATCCCGCAGCCGAACATGTTAGTGTTTGTAATAATGCTGCTTGGGCAGCTGGTGAAATCGCCTTACAATGTGGTATGTTATTTTTTTCGTTATATAAATAAGAAAAATTCATAATAAAATTTAATTAAGTCATGATCCGTATAAGATCAGCACTAAATTACTATTTGATTTTTGGGGTAAAATTATGCAAAGCAAACATATTTTTTAAAAAAAAAGTTGCTCCAAGTTGCAATGGTGAAATGGTGATAAGATAACTTGATATTTTCACCAAACCATGTGATAAGCTGGATAAAATGTACAAAAAAATATCAATTAATTTGCCGATCATGACTTAGTCATCAACTAACCATCATTAATCATTATTTTCTTTGAAATTCTTATAGGTGCGGCTATGCAACCATGGGTTCCACCTTTGTTAGAACGTCTGATCCCTCTTCTAACAAGTGAAACCACTCCCCGCACATTGTTGGAAAACGCCGGGATTACTATTGGTAGACTAGGCCTCGTGTGTCCACAATTAGTTGCTCCACATTTAGATATATTCTCCGAAGCATGGTATGCATATAAATATTTCATTTACTTTGTTAAGATTGATTCATCAAATTTTTATTTGTTTTTGAAGGTGTAAAGCTTTAAGATCAATCCGTGATAACGACGAAAAAGACACCGCTTTCCGTGGTTTATGCGAAATGATTCAAATTAATCCAAACGGAATTGCAAAAGTATGAATTTTTTTTATGATTTATGTAAATTATTTGTATTATCATTTAATATAAGAAATTAAAAAATTTTTTTTATTGCATTTTCAGAGTTTTCTTTATTTCTGTGATGCAGTGGTTCAATGGCAACATCCGCCACCCGAATTAAACGAAATATTCCGTAAAGTAAGCAAAAATTAAATTTACTAAAAAAATCTTTAATCCCTATTCATTGATAAAATATTAAATTAAAATTATTTTTATAGATTCTCACTGGATTCAAACAGATGATGGGTCCGAATTGGGAAGCATACACAAGTCATTTTCCACCTCATATAAGGCAACGACTTCTTGAACGTTACGGACTTTAATTTGGTATGTTGAATAAAATTGTTAAGCCTTTTATGGCATAAAGGTAATTTTTTATTCGGAAGAATTTTAAATTAATATTTAATTCGTGTTTCATATAAGAACCGGACAATTATTATAATAAAAATTAGAAAATTTGCTACGTTTTTTTTTATAATTTTGGAATCCAACTTCCTTCAAATCAATGTATAATTTTTTTAAAATACATTATAAAAAAAATTAATAATATAATCATTAAAATATGGTATTTTGACTACTTTTAGAATTAAGGATGAATTTTTCTTTAATTTAGAAATTTTTATTTGTTAAATTTATTATGTTTTTGGATTCCGTCTTACTAATAAATATTATATTAACACATCCCTAAATTTTTATTAATGAAGTTGTCCGGTTCTTAAAATAAATATTATTCTTCATTTATGTCACAATAATAATTTATTGACATTTCTTATTAGATAGTTTCATTTATTCCCAAGATATCAAGTCACATATTTTCGCTAACTTTAATTTTAAATGGGTATTTTGGTTATCCAGTCCCTTTAATAGTTTATATATACTCTTTATAGGTTTCCCTTGTTTTAATTTCTTAGGAAAATTATACTTCAGAAAAGAATTGTACAAATGGATTCAGAATTAGCTGAAAGTAAGTGTTGATAGGAAACACTAAAAAAAATAATGTAAAAATGGAATCAAAGATGATTTGGTCGTATAAGTTAACAGAATGCCTGTGTAGGTTTTTTCCAGAGCATTTGGAGAAAGGAAAAAGAATTCAAAATAAGAAAAACAAGGCAAAACTTTAAAAAAAAAAAAGGAAAGCATTTGTTAAATATAGTCATCATAATTATCAGTATTTTTATATAAGTCACTTCATAATTATTGGTTTTGGTGTTTAAATTAACTTCATTCACCTTCAACATAAATTTTATTCCATTTTACCTTAATGAAATGTGAATGTTTACTAGCTTGTCTAGTAAATTATTTATTTATTTAGATTATTACAAAGAAATATATGATTTTTGGTGTAAAGAAAATGATGGGTTTTTGGAAATTTCCCAGTGATTACAACTGATGATGGGAGTCAATAATGAACTTGACTACATGGAATGGACTAATTTTCCCTTTTGAAATTATTTCGATAAATAATGAAACAATTTCTTGAAACAATTTCTCTTTCGTCAAATTGAAAAAATATATAAATGATACCATAACTTTTATAAATAAAGAAACGCAACAATCAATTATTTAGAAAACCAAATAGGTCTACACACTCTTTAATCCCGATTTTTTACGAAAATCTTCATAAAATTCTATCATTTCCGTAGTGATACGACGTGTAAATGATGATATCGCTTTAATAAAATGATCACGTAAAACCTGCGTGGGGTACACAGTAATTAAATTAATTAATCTAATTAATCATAAAATAAACATTATAAAATATAAATATATACCTCCTTTGCATCAAGATCTTCTTCCATTGCGTATAAAGCAGCTTCCTGACCTATGGCTACTATTTCAGCACCGGAATATCCTTCAGTCTGAAAAAAATTTTTCATTAAAAAAGATTTGAATTTAAATAATAAAAAATTAGATTATCTTAATACCATAGAAGCTAACTCTTCAGGACAGACATCCTGCCCACATGACATCTTTCTTAATTGAATACTAAAAATTTCTTTCCTCGACGGCTGATCAGGTGGACCTACATACAATATTCGATCAATGCGGCCAGGTCTTAATAAGGCATTATCCTATATATAAGATAAATCATTTTTTACCAAAAATAGACAAAAATAAAATAAAAAAAAGAAGATATTTAGAACCAACTTACTATTATATCTGGACGATTAGTTGCCGCCACAATAGTAACATTCACTAATGGTTCTATTCCATCTAATTCATTTAAAAGTTGTGATAATACACGATCCACTACTGAAGTTCCACCACTTTCTCCAGTACCACGTTTTACAGTGAGAGCATCTATTTCATCCTAAAAAACGATGATCTCATTGATTTCAGTTTATTTCTAAATAATTATTATTAGTATTATATATTATATATTATTACTTACAAAAAATATAATTGATGGAGAAGCAGCGCGTGCTTTACGGAATACCTCACGGACTGCCTTTTCTGATTCACCGACCCATTTACTAAAAAGCTATTAACAAATGTTGATATTTTGATATTAATTAATAAAATCTTTTCATTGCTATGTAAAATCATTTTGATATATCAATCATACCTCCGGACCTTTGACAGCAATAAAATTTAAACCTGCTTCGGTAGCGAGAGCTTTAGCCATTAATGTCTTACTACAACCTGGAGGTCCATATAATAATATTCCCTTTGGTGGTCGTATTCCGAGCCTGGAAAATTTTTCAGGATGTTGTAATGGCCATTCAATTGATTCCTTTAATTTTTGTTTGATTTTTTGCTGCCCACCAATATCTGACCAATAAACTTTAGGAACTTCAAGAACTATCTTTTAATTATTAAATAAATATATTAGAATAAATGATTTAAGATCATTTATTCAACAAGAGCTAAATAAAAAATAAGACCAAACTTAGCAATCGCAACCTACTTCTCTCATAGCACTTGGTCTAATTTCTTTCAAGGCATCATTCATATCATTTATGGTAATTTTTATATCTAATCGAATAAATAAAGTTCAGATAAAAAAAAAGTAATTTTTTTATAAATAGAATAAAAATTAAAATAATTAATCACTAACTTTGTTTATTGTGATTTTCGACACTTTTCTTAATCGCTCTTAATCCCGCTTCTCGACATAAAGCAGCCAAATCAGCACCAACATAGCCATGTAATTTGGCTGCTAACTCATTAATATCTTCAGACGAAAGAGTGTGTGGAGTATTTCGTAATAATGTAGATAATATAGAACATCGAGAATTAGAATTTGGAATTCCTAAATTTAAACGTGAGAAGGTGAGACATTATAATATATTCATAAAGTTATATAAACAATGCAAGGGAAAATATGCATACCAATTTCTAGTTCACGATCAAATCTTCCAGGTCTTCTCAAAGCTTCATCTAATGCATTTGGACGATTGGTTGCACCAATAATCACCACACGATCTTGTAAACCAATATCTTTTTTATTATTATTATTAGAAATTCCATCCATCAAAGTAAAAAGGGTTGCAACAATTCGTTTTCCCAATTCATTGCTAACCTTTCAATAATAAATAGATAAATATATATATAAAGACGCGATTATCATTTGGTAAAAGCAAATTTATTTTAAAAAAAAGTTCATACCTCGTCACGTTTAGGACATAACGCGTCTATCTCATCAATAAAAATAATTGATGGAGCATTTTCAATGGCTTGGTTGAATAAATCCTTAAGCTAAGATTTAATATAAATGTAATTAAGTGAATAAAATTATTATTATGAACTAAATTGATGATCTTAATGTGGAATTTACCTTCGATTCTGTTTCCCCATAATATTTACTCATAATTTCTGGTCCATTCACACAGATCACGTGAGAACTTGTTTCTTCCGCGACAGCGCGTGCTATCAAAGTTTTACCCGTTCCGGGAGGACCATAAAGTAATATACCTTTTGGTGGTCGCAATCCTGGGTGAATAATTAAATTTTGTTAAATATCCTTATGATAATTAAATTTAAATTTATTACTTTTCTTTTTTTTTAATTTTTACCAAATTGTATAAATAATTCAGGATTCTTTAGGGGAGCTTCCACCATCTCACGAATTATTTGAATTTGTTCTGATAATCCTCCAATGTTAGCATATCCGAATTTAGAAATATTCTTATTTGCCACATCAACTTTTGATATTGCTTCTTCCTTCTATTAATATGAATTTTTGATTTCAATTACATATACAAGAATAAAAAAATTCTCGAACCGAAAATTTGATAATCAGCAATTACATTTTGTAAGATGACAACAATAGTGTCTCGAGTAATTGAAAAAATATCAAAATTTTCCATCTCCACATTATTATTTTTAATTTCAATAACGCGAAAAACTTTGAAATGTCCGTGATATTGAAATTCAACACGATTTCCTTTCATTAAATATTTGACATTGACTATAAAAGAAATTCATTCATTAAATGATAAAATAATAATAAATATGATCTATGAATTATAATGTTCATACTCAAGATTTCTTTTGCATAGATATTCAACATTTGATCGATAGGAAATTTAATATTATCGCACGGTTCCAACACAATTTTTGACGCGCTAATTATTGGAATGTCAATTCGCGAAACTGTAGCAATATCCTCAATTTGAAGATTGGCATTTTCTTGTTGCACAGTACTTAATTGTATGTCTTGATTAATTCATTAATATACAATATTCATTAATATTCATTAAAATAATAATATTTATCAAATATTCATTTCTAGATAACATACAATTTTTTTGGATTGTAAATGATGGCCAAGCGATTCCAACTGTCATCTTTTTTTTTTTTTAAAAAAAAAAATGAAGAGTCACATTTAAACTTTTATAAATTTATTGACACAAATTAATAATTGTCATAATTATCAAGAATTATATTTCTACTTCTTTTTTCTCATTTTCATACTTCTTGATGGTAATATGATCTCCTGCACATAACTTGTATTCTTTCATGTTATCCACATGTAAATATACTCTTCCACCATATCGCTCAAATTTATTATTTTTCAACGAAATTCCCTGGACGACAAGTTTTCGAGATTCCATTTTGATTATCAAAATTTTTATTTTTTATTGGTCAATTTTGATAATACTACAACTTAGTCAGCAAATAAAATTTACAATATTCAAATCACTACTCCTTGCTCAAAAAAGAAGTAAACACAAAATAAAACCTGAGTGATAATATAGCAATAAATCGCCCCACAGTGGCAATTTAAAGTTGCTATTAGACCCAGAAATATTTCACGTGTAATGACAGGTGATCAGAAAATTTTCACGTGCTAAGTTCACATGATGAAAGTAGGGTAGGTGACGCAAAGGTATCGTTTTTGAGACACCTGTGGTTATTTTTTTGATATATCAAAAATTTCTGAAAAAATGGTTATTTTTTTGATATGCCTATAATTGTTTATTTAAAGATGCATCAAAAAAATAACTATTTGGTCACATGAAATTTTGATATATCAAAAAAAATAACCGTAGGTATATCAAAAACCATACTTTTGCGTAGGTGACAAATATGGTTTCTGCATTCTAATATTCGAAAGGTGTGACACACGATGATAAATAACCCTACCCTATTTTATGTTTTTAAACGCAAAGGTATCGTTTTTGAGACACCTGTGGTTATTTTTTTGATATATCAAAAATTTCTGAAAAAAATGGTTATTTTTTTGATACGCCTATAATTGTTTATTTAAAGATGCATCAAAAAAATAACTATTTGGTCACATGAAATTTTGATATATCAAAAAAATAACCGTAGGTATATCAAAAACCATACTTTTGCTTTTTAAACATGCATTATAGTGATCATCACCAATATCTAAAAACTATATAATTTACTAAGTATTACTATGTAAAAAATTATTATCTAACTTTAATAAAGTATTCAAAAATATTTTTTATTAAATTACATATTAAAAATAATTGTGCAAAAATGGCATGATTTTTGAGAATAATTTTTAATTTATTTTGACTTTCTATCTTGTAAAAAACTGAATTAAATATTTTTATATCTTAAACCTACATTTTATATTTAATTAAAATAATAAAGAAAAAATATATTTTCTTTATTTTTTTTTTTAATAAAATATTGATTTTTTTAAAAATATTTAAAAAAGTAATATTACTTTGCTATCCTTAAAAAGATAAAAAAGATTTTTTCAAAAACATATATATATAAGATTAGACTTCAAAGAAAAATTTATTTATTTTTTTTTTTAATAAAATATTGATTTTTTTAAAAATATTTAAAAAAGTAATATTACTTTGCTATCCTTAAAAAGATAAAAAAGATTTTTTCAAAAACATATATATATAAGATTAGACTTCAAAGAAAAATTTATTTATTTTTTTTTCAATATTAAATAAATATTTTTAGAATCCTATTGATGATACAAATATGCATAAATTAAATATTCTATTTGTGAAAATTCATAAAACAGAAATTCTTATTTATAAATTAGTAAAAATTTCTGCTTATATTTAATAAATCTTAGCAAATTTAGTCATTAATAGGAATCCTATTAACCAGTGATATAATTGCAGATAATTATAGACATTCAACTAGTGTAAATAATAATATTGTATAATTTTAATAGGTTTGATTTTTGCAAGAATTTTTATTTTTAAATATTTTTGTACTTAAAACTTTTTATAACAAAGAAAATAATGGTTGTAAACCAAGTTATTTATTATAACTATGTTTAAAAAAAACTAGAAATGAATACCAAACTTCTTTTAAAAACCTTTAAATATATATAATCAATATTAAAGAAATTTCGTAATAAAAGAATATAATGAAATATATTTTGAATCTAACTTGTAAATAGATTTGATTTTCATTATTATTAATATATTATACATGTATGATAAATAAATTGATGATTAATTTACAATGTAAAACTGAGACTTGAATTGTTATTTTGCTAACAATTTTTTTTCCAATTCTAAAAATGCTTTCATTCCAGGATCCATTTCATTATCTAAATTTCCATTTGACTTATTTTCTTGTTCAAGAATAATTGTTGGTAATGGTTTCTTTTCTTTTAATAATCTTGACTTTATTTCTTTTATTTTTTTATTCCACTCTTGCATTTCTTCTTGATATATATCCAAAACACTGATAAAAAAATTAATTTTTTGATTTTGTAAAAAAAAAGTGATTTATGATTCTGAAAAAACATACCAGTAAGAACAGCCACTAATTTATAGATTGTAAAAACAAAATAAAAATTTAGATAAAATTTTTAATTATTAAAGTAAAAAAAAAAATAAATGAATAAAACCTCATACAACAATTATCGGGAAAAGCAGGTTTGGGAGGTATTAATTCTCTATCAACTGTATAAATGAGGGTTTCTTCTTTAAAAGTAGGGGATTCTTCTTTGTTATCGGAATCTATTGAAATACTGGCGATAGAGGATTTATTTTGTGATTCATTTTGTTCAGTTCGGGAAAGTGCATGCTAAACGAAAAATTTAATCAAGCTGGTCAGTTGAAAATATAATAATTTTTATTAAAAAAATCGCACCTGTCGTAATATTAAAGTCCAATAACCATCATATTTTTTGTCTTCGTTACTTTTTATTGAACGTTTGAATTGATATTGATAAACTGATTTATAATTAGGGTTTGAGAAAAGATTTTTCGTTGCTTGAAACATTTTTGTTTGAAGAATGTTTGCAAAACGTATATGTAAAAAATTCTAAGTCCTAATATTCAAAAGATGTGACACAGGATCCTATGCACGTGATTTTCCAAAGTTTTAGTTACAGCACGTGATATTATGCAAATATTCTTTCGAACCACCAAAATTCTCTCTTTACCACTCCACTGGTAATCATATTCTTATAATTTGTAAAAATGTCGATCGGAGTTCCAATTAAATTACTTCACGAAGCTCAAGGTCATATTGTGACACTAGAACTAAACAATGGAACTGTTTATAGAGGAAAATTATCTGAAGGTGATATTTATTATCAATTTTTTATAAATTGGTATGCTAAGATTTTAATTGTTTCTTTAATGTTTAAAATATAAAGCTGAAGATAATATGAACGTGCAACTTCGAGAAATTACGGTAACGGCGCGAGATGGTCGTGTATCTCAGTTGGATCAGGTATATATTAGAGGTTCACATGTACGATTCTTTATTGTACCAGATATGTTGAAGAATGCTCCGATGTTTAAGAAAATTGGACCAAATGCTATGAAGGGAAGGGGAATAGGAATGGGTAGAGGCAAAGCTACAGTTGCAAGAGCTCAAGGTATGATTTATTTCTAATTTATTATTCCTTTTTGATTTTTTGATTTTTGATTTTGATTTATGTATAATAATTTTAATTTATTTAAATTTAATTTTCACTTTATAGCACGAGGAGGTAGAGCAAGAGCTTTTCGGGGTAACGTTCGTGGTGGTCGCGCTCGCCCTCAATAATATATGGAATATTTGGAAAATAGAGATGACTAATTAAAAAAAAATACGAAACTTTTTATAAAACCAAAAAATGTCCTGAGATATAATAAATGTATTAAAAAAAAATTTCTCCTAATATATTTGATATATTATATTTTAATTAGTTCCCTTTTTCGCTGTAAGACTAGCAAGATTCTAATTTTTATTCAATAATTAATAATTGAGAAGGGTATTCTATATAAATTTAAACGCGACAAGCATTAATCGCATCGACATCAACAATGTCAAAATGTCAACAACCTGGTAGAATTTTCATTTGCTTTATGATGCTGTATGATTCTACATCTGTTTTTACAAAATATGTATATGTATATATTATATATATAAATATTATATAGATTTATATCTGATAAGAAAACAAGGCCTTTGATTGATTTTGAAGGGAATAATAATAAATTAATATTATTAATAGACTAGAATTGTTTAATAGTGTTTTGTAATAATGTTTTAAAATAAAAAAGGGTTTAAATTAATTAATTGTATAATTACATTTATTTTTGTGTATGAATGATGCCAATAATTCTTAATAAAAAAGTATTTTTTTTTACTCGAATTTCCTCGAGAAAGTGGAATTAAGATTAAATTATTATTATCTTATTGATTTCTACGATCTTCAATATCAACTCTTGCTAAGTTTTGACTTGCGCCGACTAATTGAATTATATTAATTATTTGTTTGCCAGCGCAAATGGGGAATGAAATTAAGGCCAATATATGGATTAAAGATAAATCTCCTAACGATTCTTTTTTTTTGGAAACATAAAAGAGATTATAATTATAAGAATAATTATAAGATAATTTAGATGTTATTTATATTATTAGAATATTTTGACAACTCACCAACAGAAGACTTCTCAAATGATAAAAGATATAATGCTACAAAGAAAAGTTCGTTGAATGCGCAAAAAGAAAAAAGAACGTTCTACATAAGAAATATATAATTTGATTAATTTTAATGTGAAATATATGAAATAATAATTAATATGAAATAAATTCAAAAAAAAATTACTAACATTATTTGAATAATAAGCTCTTAAAATTGGATTTGATGATTTTGAAATTTTTTTATGACTGGTGGAACCAGCTGTCAGAGAGCTACAAAAAAATAATAAAATAATAAAAATAACAAAAATAATAAAATTAATAAAATTAATAAAATTAATAAAATTAATAAAATTAATAAAAATAATAAAAATAGATATAAACAACTTGTAATAATTATAATAACTTGTAAATAATTTGTATGTGTGTTGAATAATTTCTCACCTATACATGTGCATATAATGACTACTAAGATCCAAGGATATTAATAATTGAAACACTATAGCCCATGACTTGTAAGCAGAAGATAGAAAACATAGTAGACAAGTTGTAGTAGATCTATGATATAACTTTGGTGAATAAAAAAAAGATGTCTCTATTGAATTAATTGAATATATATTCGGGATTTTTTAATTACCTATCCGTGACCATATCTAAAACTGCTCCAAACTTGCTACCTTAATAAAAAAAATGAATAATATAATTTATGCATAATTTAGTTATAATTTAATATAAATTTAATTTAATGAAAAAGGGAACGTACATTGATTAAAATATCTAGCAGCATTTCCGTCTATAGCGTCTAATAAACATGAAAAAATATATAATATCATTGACGTCCACGGCTTAGACGGCATATAATACAATGATGCTATTGTAAGAATAACACGACAATAACCTAAATTGTGTAAATTTTCATACAAAAAGATATTAAATACTGTACTCATAATAAAAAAAAAATTTATAATTCATAAAATTCGCACTACCTATAATATTTGGTATGAATAAAAAGACATTTTCAATAGTCTCGTGCGGTATTTTTTTTTGTTGCTGTTTTGGCTTATTGGCCACCATTATTATCAAAAATCAGAAAAAAAATAAAATTAAGAAAAATAAGAAAAACCCATTTTTTTAGTCTTTATTGGTCAGTTGGTCAGCAAAAATTAATAGGACCAATTATTTTGCCGAATTCGCCATTTTGACGCGTGTTCATTTTTCATTACAAAATGAGAAAAGTCTAAAACTGGATCAAATCTCGGCAAATTCAAAATTTTATTTTTCCGTTGTAATAGATTTGACGGTTGTTGATAACTTTATTATAATCAGTTCAACTAATCGTCACGAATGATGAACAACAATGCGAATAATCGACAAATGCATAATTAGCAAATAAATATTTAAATTTGAAGATTTATTCGCTCGATAGACAAAAAAAAAAGGAAATTACACACACATTAACACATGAAATCTCAGTCCAGTGAATAATTAGATTTTTTTAATAACACATTAAAATACAGTTATGGTATTTCTTTATATCAGACAAAGAATGAAAAATACATAATATTGTTGTATGCATTAGTAGTATATTTATGTTCATTCTAGAACGGATTTTGGTACCCTACCTCTAGTATATTCCCAAGCTTGAAAAGCGATTGGAACCATTCCAGCACATTAATTTTAAAACACCAAAAATTTTTTTTTGTCAGAAATTATTCAAAAGAAAAGCAAACACTGTGTTATTCTCATTCCAAAGATCAAATAAAGTTTAAAAAATATATCAATTTTATATTTGCAACACCATTGTCACACCTGGGGTACCAAAATTTTATAATAGTTTAACAACTAAAGAACAAAAAAATATAACATCAATTTTTTATTTGCATCATCATTTTTCACATTGGGTATTAAATTTATAAAAAAATATCAAAATTTTACAGACAAAAAGTACCAAATTTATGAAAGGACATCAAAAATTTTACAAGTAAAAACAACAAATTTATTATCTTTTTTTAAAATATTTTTGATAATATTTTTCAACATAAAAACTTCTAATATAATTAAAACAATAACAAGATAAAGAATGATTAAGTTTACTACAATTAGAGTAAGAAGAACATTCTATAGCTTTATTGTGAAAACAACATCCTTCAGGATATATACAAGTTTTATTACAAACTTTTTCAGAATATAAAAGAAAGGAGCAAGTATATTTATCAATTATTTTATATACAATATAAATTTATCATTTGAAAATTTATTCAAAATTGAAATACAAAGGTTCTCAGCCAAACTACTATATTGTGGCCAATTCATAAGCCAATTTGTATTAAAAATTTTGTTAATTTAATTATTTAATATATGATTGTAGTGAAGTTCTTTAATATTATTATTCACAGGTCAAATGAAAAAATTAATAACTAAAATTACTAAAATTTATTAAGTAATTTGTAAATAGAAATTTCTGATTTATTCTGATTTATGAATAGAAATTCTGGTTTATAAATAGAAATTTCTGTATTGTAAATTTTTGTAAATAAAATATTTGATTTATGCCATTAATAGGATTCTAGTTTTTGTTTATTCAACCAGTAATTATTTTAACAAGAGGTATAATTCTCTATGTATTCAGTTGTTGTATTATTTGTTTAGTATGTAAAACTTATTAAACTTATCTTATAGTTATACATATTTCCAAAATTAATTTTGAATTTTTGAGGTATTTTTTTTTTGAGATTTATTTGAAATTTATTTTATATTTTTAATCAAAGAACTTATCTAGATGATCAAAAAATTTTAAATTTTAAATAAAATAATTTTGTCTTTTATAAAAAACTATTTTGACTTTTTTTTCAAAATTGCAATTTCAGAATCTAAAATAATTTTTTGTACAAGTATTATACATGTTGTCTAAATTATTTTTCAAAATTCCAAATTCCAAATTTCAAATTCAAATGTCAAATTATTTATATAATGTTATAATTCAAAATTTCAAATACTATATAATTTCAAATTCCAAATCTCAAATTCTGAACAATTTGAATAATATGCACTGGTTGAATGAAGAAAAACAGGTAAAATTTTTAACACAAATAGGCAGGAAGATTTGTGAATAATACTTTTTTTCAAAATTGCAATTTCAGAATCTAAAATAATTTTATGTACAAGTATTATACATGTTGTCTAAATTATTTTTCAAAATTCCAAATTCCAAATTCAAATATCAAATTATTTACATAATGTCAAAATTCCAAATTCCAAATTCCAAATACTATATAATTTCAAATTCCAAATCTCAAATTCTAAACAATTTGAACAATACGCACTGGTTGAATAAAGAAAAACAAGAAAAACAGATAAAATTTTTAGTACAAATAGACAGGGAAATTTGTGAATAATATGTAAATAGACAAGGCAATATACAAATAGACAACTAATTTTTGGCTGAAATGCTTAGCTTATTCTTTAATTATTATATGAGATTTATTGAAAATGCTCATTTTATAATATACAATTTATATATAATTCAATTTTTTAGCATGTAAAACTTATTAACACTAGTTGAAAATTCACAAATACTATATATATTGGATACCAAATAAATGTAGTATTTGTGTCTAATATTGTGTCTAATATTGTACACTTATCAGGTACCTAATATATATAAAAAACATTTTTCCACAACTATTAGTATCTTCAAATTAATATCTTCAAATTATATCTTCAAATTAATATTCACAAATTATATTCTCATATAATAATATAATATCTTTATATTATATATCAATAAATATCTTCATTCATTGCAATTATACAACAACATTTAATTATTTAATCCAAATTCATTTTAACATAATTCCATTATTAATTCTTTGTAGTTTATTATTAATTTCATTAATTCAAAAATAATAACATAACATTATACAATTATATGGTCAGATATCAATCTTACATTAGTAAATTTTTTCAAATGTAAGTCTTCAAATTATTTCACTCCAATTACCTTTGAATACCTTCAACATAAATGTAATATTTGCAAAGGTTATTGGTACTGAAAATTTTCATTTTTATTAATAAAATGTAATATTTACAGAGGTTATTGTTATTGCTAATATTTGTGTTATTGATATTAGATACAAAATATAAAAAAGGCATGTCAGCTTTATATTTCGAGATTATTACTAGAGATAATAATATTATTGGCTTTATTATTAATATGGTTATTGTTATTAACATTGTTGATGAAATAAAGGTAGTGGTGCGATCCGCGGATAAATTTATCTGTCACGGGTGTTGATCGAAATCAATAAAATTTGCGCAGATCGATGTACAACAAATGAAATGTGATTGACATGTTGGCGAATGGCCTTTAAAGAATATAATCACATGTTTAAGTTTCTACTCTTGTAATACATATTATGTAATACACCCTATATTTTAGCTTACACGGATGTCCGTTTATATCCGTTTTTATCCGTAAAATACATAATAATTTTATTCGCGGATCCCACCTCTAAATAAAGGAAGGCCTGTCAGCGATTAATTTTTTTAAAATAGTAAATATCAAATTGCGATTTTTTAAACACGATAAACAAAAAATGTAACGCGAAAATTTAAGAGAATTTGCGAAATGAAAACATAAAAAAATAAATATGATATTTTTTATTTATTAATTGTTCTTATTCTATTTTTTTAAAAAACTTTTAAGGAGGATACCTGCCACAATTCTTCTGAAACACTAGAGCATAAAAGATAATCTTGAATCACTTGTCACTACTCAATCTAAAAACAGTATTTATTGAATTCTAAAAATAATTCTTCTCTCAAAAAGAAATATCCGGCTGGTTATGTAATTCGTCCGTATTATCTATCTATCGCATAGAATTGATTACAGTCCATATTTGTTTAATTCTTACTTACGAGTTGTTGATCATCACCGTCTAACTAATAAAATCTCAAAAAAAAAGATCGTTAAATAAATCTTTGTATTTAACTGTAGTATAAAATTAATCAAATAAAGTTCCTTTTTATCATTGAGTTATTACTGTCAGAAGACAATATATTAAAAAAATAACTTCCGAGCAATTTTATACAACAGGAAGTGATCTTTTTTTACTAAGATGTTTCTAATACCATTCAAAAGCTTGAAATGTGAGCTTTACAATGGTGGTTAAATAATCTTCCTAGCATTGATATTTTGTTCGGGTTATCACCATCCAAAGTCATTAACAATTTACTATTAGATTCATGATCACTTCGCAAGTTTGACTTTGAAGCCATGAGAAGCTTTACTTTTTTTTGCCTGTCATTTTTTTCTAATAGACGGTTTGATCATGTTTCAATTGTATATATATATGTTACAAAATATTTAGTAACTAATATTACAGCAATATAAATACAAAAATTTGTGACAAGCTTCTATCTACGATAAACTTTTACAAAATGAAAACGCGTAATTGGAGTGTCATTTTGGTCATCTGATTACGTTATTAAAATATGTATGTATAAAAATCCTCTCTTCAGGAATATCATTATTATTATGGATTATTTTAAAGATTGGAAATTTTATATTATCAACGCGAAAATACCTAACGATAAATTTGAAAAACTTAAAGATCAAATTATCCATCATCATGGAAAAATAGTTGACAAAACTGAGAATGCAGATCTCATTTTAACCGCTTTACAATCCCTTTCTAGAATATTTCGTAATCTGGATTTAGAATCAAATAATAAACCTATTGTACACATCGATTGGGTCGAAGCATGGTAAAATCATCCACTTTTTTTTGAAGATGTAATATATGTAAAAATAATAGAATTTTTACATTTATTTGATCCGTTTGTCCATTTTTTTGGAAATTTTATATCTTTTAGGCAAGATTTACCGAATTTTATTTTATTTAGATAAAAAAAAATAATAGGAATTGGATCCTCGATTTCTGAATTCTAGATACTACTCCCCTTCATCCAAAATTTAATAATGAACTTATAGAATTACTTGAAGAGTTAGAAAAGATTCGAAAATTGAATGATGAACAATCCAGTGCTTTGGCTTATAGACGTGCCATCGCTGCTTTAAAAGTATGTCCAATTTTATTTTTTATTATTATTTTATTATTATATTAATATTATTTTATTTATTAAAATTTTTAATCCGTATTAGGCATATCCCCGTGAGCTCGAAAGTTATCAAGAAGTTCGTAAAATAAATGGTATAATAATATTCATTGCATTGAATATTTTCAAAATAATAAAAATCAAATCAATAATAGGAACTGGAGCAAAAATAGGTCGAGTTATAAAAACTTATGTGGACAGCTAAAAATTGGTTCAGAATTATATGACGATCTTCAAAAAAAGTAATAATAATCTCAATTCCATTTTTCAATTTTATTGTAATAAAATATTTAAAAAAAATATTTAAAAATATTTATAGAATGTTAAGAAAAGACGTAGAAGAGATATTCGAAATTTTTGAAAGAGAAGTTAAAGGTGCATTAGGTCAGGAATGTATAATAACTCCAGTTGGTGGATATCGCTGAGGAAAAGAATTCAATGGTGATTTTGACGTGTTAATTTCTCATCCTGTTGAAAACTATAGTGGATCGGTTAATAGAAAAAGGTGATTTTATTTTTATCATTCATTCGTTTATTTATACTATATCAAAATTTAATTGTTAATAGGTTGTATAACTCATATTCTCTGGTATGGAGAACAAGTGCCCAGGATAAAGTTCCTTCTAGTACGATGATTAAGTGAAGTGCTAATAGAATTGATAAATTAGATAAAGTATTTTCCCCCTTTTTTTGTTATTTTATAAATTAAATTAATTTTTTTGCACAAATTATTAAATTAATATTTATTTAAATTTATTTTGTTATTGTTTATTTAATGTTTTTGCGCGTTTTTACAACCATCAACTAAATTACGTCGCCAAGTCGATATAATAGTTTCCCCACGTAGTCAATATGGTACCGCATTAGTTGGATGGACTGGTATTACAATTATTATAATTAAATACAAGTTTTTTTTTTTTTACGTGATTTTAATGTCATTTCTTCTTTTAGGTTCAAGACTTTTTGTACGATCATTAAAAGATTATGCGAGAAAAGTGAGTTGAAATTTTTGAGGTTTGCATTTGGATGCGTTTATGAATAAATTCTTATGTTTCTTAAAAATTTGTTTAGTAAAAGAAAATAAAAGAAAATGATATTGGCATCACATGGTCACTTTCCCTAGGCAAAGAATTGATATCTCTACAGAAGAGGAAGTATTTAAAATTTTGGGTGTACCTTGGGTAGATCCTACATTTCGAAACTGTTAAATAAAGCTGTTAAATAAAGATTATAAGAATTATAAGAAATACAAAAAGATTAGTAAAAATTGTAAAAAATTGTAATATATTAAATTTAATAAATATATATAAATACTTGATCTCTATGTTTTCAATAAATTTAATTATCGTTGTCATTTCGCTAATAGTCATTTGATTGTTCAATAGTTGGCAACATTAAACGAAAGCAAATATTCTCTTCGTAATGACATCAAAGTTCTTTCATCAATATCTGATTCTCCATAACTTAACTTTGTAATATTCATACATAATAAAGTTCGCATTGCATTATGAGTTATATTCATGCAAAAAGAGACATCTAATTTGTATAGATTTTTTAGTTTTTTTGCAATATGATATAAAGTTCTATCATGAATGTCACATCCGCAAAGAACAAGGATACGAAGATTTGGACAATGATCCACAACTTGAATGACACCTTCATCTGTTATTCGTAATACTCCACCCAAATAAATTGCTTCTAGATTAGGTACATTTGGTGCAAGAGTTGTAAGAAAGTCAGAAGTAATTTCTGTACAGTTGGTGAGATTGAGTTTTCTTAAAGAATAAAATTTACTAATAATTGGTGCCATATCATCGTTAACCCATTTGCATAATGTTAAATCTAATTTCTTTACATAATTTTTATGATTGGCGGTTAATTCATCAAAAGCTAAAGATGTTATACTGAGACATCTTTCGAAATTAAGTGAAATGAGCGTTAAACAGCCTTTTGCGATAGCTTTTATTGAATCATTGGTTAAAGTTCTACACTCTCTTAAACAAATATTATTGAGTTGAGAACAGTGTTTTGATATTATCGTCAATGCTGCATCAGTAATCATGCCAGCAAAGCTGAGATCGAGTTTTGTGATATATTTACAACTTTTTGTTATTTGAATCAATAGTTCATCGTCAAGATAATTACAAAATCCAAGCCTATTGAAACAAAGTTCTTTAATATATTTTTCCATATGAGGTCTTGGTTGAAGACATTGTTGGAAAATCAAGACATTTCTGAATTTCATAAATCGAGGAGAACGCCATAACGTTGGTAGAGTAAGTTGATACAGTTTACTATTTACAAATAAACATGAGTAAAGTGTTTTCTGATCAACGTGATCTAGTATAAGTATTATGACATCGTCAACCAACACAGGAGGAACCATAGTGTTGATGGTGGTGGAAAGGAACTTCAAACAATAAACATATCCAACTCCTTGACACTTTTATAATTTCAATAGTTATATATAATGATGATGTGATTACCCAATGCATTTTTATTTATCCTGAAAAACCAATAATTTTATATTAAACACGTGGAACTTTTTACTGGCAAGCGTGATTATGTAAGAAAATCTTAACCTTGTGCAGAAATAGAAGATGATGTCGAGCATAGGCCATAAAGATAATTTAACTTGCGTAACGAGTTTCATTTCTTGCTACATATTTAATAATGTTATGAATAATAATCATATCACTTATATGTAGCAGATTTAAAACTTTCTGTCCTTTAATACAAATATGCGTCCTTTTTTCCTTTTCATATTAATTTCAATGGTTATTTTAACTTCACTTCTTTACTTAAACTTTGTAATTATACATACCAATGAAGAATTACTTGAAAAGATAAGTGATAAGGATAATACCATAATATCTGAAGTCAATTCTAGTACTATGGGTTCCGTTGTCATGCCAAATTTAAACAATTCTACACTCAAGTAAGTATAGTATGTATAATAGGTGTTTGAATTATATGTTATAAATATTGAATACTTGATAATTTGATCTGAATTAATTAAATTATTTAAATTATTTATATAAAAGAGCTGAGCTTGGACAAAGTAGTTGGAAAGTATGTATACATTTTTTTTTAATAATTAAATATTTTTTTATTAAATATATTTAATATATTCAACAGTTAATACATACAATGATGGCAAGATTTCCGGAAAATCCAACTGAAGATGAAAAGGATGCTCTTCGTAATTTTGTTTATTTATTCGGTAGACTTTATCCATGTGGTGAATGGTATGTTATTTATTATTCATTATTTTTTATTCTTATTATTATTATTATTATTTTTATTATTATTTATTTATTTTTATTTATTTATTCTTTTCACTGATTGGAAATTGGGAATTGATATTTATATCGGATAGTGCTACAGAATTTCAAAAAATTATAATAATGCATCCACCCCAAGTCTCTTCTAGAGAAGCAGCATCTCAGTGGGCTTGTGCTGTTCATAATATTGTTAATGAAAGATTAAAAAAAGAAATATTTGATTGTGGAAAAATTGCAGAAAAATATAAATGTGGTTGTGATGAAACTTCAACTTTTTATAGTTCTTTTACTTCAATTACTACTATTACCACCATAGACACTTCATTTACATCTACAACAAACGTTTGAAAAATTAATAATAGAGTCATTAGAAATATTTATTAGATTAAAAACATCTAATATTTGTAATTTTTGTCAATAAGACATTTTACATGTTTGTTATAATTATTGATTTTTTTATAATAAATAAAAATGCATTTTTCTTATATAATTGAGAATTCTTATCCTGTACACCAGGCATAAGCTCTTATTCTGCTTCCCTTCTATTAAAGGTGAAACTAAAACTTATTTTGAATTTCTAAATCTTTCAGAATTTTATATTGATTTTAAACCTATTGTTCAAACTAATGATGCCTGTTGCAACTATTTTTGAAAGTACATCAGGAAATTTTAATAAACAAAAATTTATGCAAATTTTCACAACTTTTTACAAAGTTTTCGAAACTTTTCACAAAGTTTTTGCAACTTTTCACAACCTTTACAAAGTTTTCAAAACTTTTTGTAACTTTTTAAAAAATTTTTTATAAAATTTTATAAAATTTTTTATTATTTTTCAAATATTACTATTATTATTTTATTATATTATTATTATTATTATTATTTATATTAATACAAAAATTTTCAAATATTTAAAATTATATTTTTTATTTTATTTAATTTTCACTTTTTATATTTATTATTCATTATAATATTCTTTATCTTCACTTTCATTTTTGTCATCTTCATCATTTTCACTTTTTTCACCTTTATTACTTTCTTTACCTTCATATTCATCATTTTTTCTACTTTTTTTCATATTTATTATTTTCTTCTTTTTTTTGAATTTTTTAAGATTTTTTACAGAGTTTTAACTTTAGTACTTCTTTTTTTTTTTTTGTTTCTTTTAGATTCTATTTGTCTTTTGAAATTTTCCTGTTTTTCAGGAGATATTAGTCTTTNTAATAAACAAAAATTTATGCAAATTTTCACAACTTTTTACAAAGTTTTCGAAACTTTTCACAAAGTTTTTGCAACTTTTCACAACCTTTACAAAGTTTTCAAAACTTTTTGTAACTTTTTAAAAAATTTTTTATAAAATTTTATAAAATTTTTTATTATTTTTCAAATATTACTATTATTATTTTATTATATTATTATTATTATTATTATTTATATTAATACAAAAATTTTCAAATATTTAAAATTATATTTTTTATTTTATTTAATTTTCACTTTTTATATTTATTATTCATTATAATATTCTTTATCTTCACTTTCATTTTTGTCATCTTCATCATTTTCACTTTTTTCACCTTTATTACTTTCTTTACCTTCATATTCATCATTTTTTCTACTTTTTTTCATATTTATTATTTTCTTCTTTTTTTTGAATTTTTTAAGATTTTTTACAGAGTTTTAACTTTAGTACTTCTTTTTTTTTTTTTGTTTCTTTTAGATTCTATTTGTCTTTTGAAATTTTCCTGTTTTTCAGGAGATATTAGTCTTTAAAAAGTTGAAGATAAGTTTGATTTGTATTTAAAACCTTCTTTATTTTTAATTTTTTTTATTTTTTAAAATTTTGTTAATTTTTGAAAATTTTAAAAATTTGTTATAATATAAAATTTATTTACTAAATTTCTTGCAAAAACCAGTTGTATAATTTCTTTTGACATTTTGATAACTTTATTTTTTAAGTTAAAAAAAATTTTCTGAAATAGAAATTACTATTACAAGTGTATTTTTATACTTCCTACTTATGATTTTTTTAAGAAATTTATAGTGTTTCCTGTTAAGTACAAGATTTTCAGTTTAGTTATTACTTTATTTTAAAAGGCACCAATTAGTTTTTAGTTAAAACTAACAAATTATTATTCTTCCAAGTTAATATAATTTTATTATCTATTAACTCTTTTATTAATAACTTCATTATTATTAATTACTTTTATTAACAATTTTATTTATTAATAACTTTTTTTATTATATCAATAAATTTTTATAAACGTAAGCCTTCAAAATATTTTATTCCAATAACCTCTGAATATCTCTACAGATTAAAATATTATAAATTGGGTAGATATTAGATATCCGATATGTAGTGTGTACAAGTCGAAATATTAAAAATTGTAGTCACCAATAATTCTTATCAGATATTTGATATATCATATTATATATCTATTGGGTATCTGATATGTCATATCATATATATATTGGATACACTGGTTGAAAATTTATAAAACCTATACTTATCGGGTACCAGATAGGTGTAGTATTCGTGCCTAATATTGTACACATATCGGGTACCTGATAGATGTAAAAAATGTTTTTTTACATATATCGGGTATTCGATAAGTGTGAAAAATATTTTCTCATACCTATTGGATACCTGATATGTATACTATATATGTCGTCAAAACTAATTTGACCTTGACTCAACTCTTAAAATTTCAATTTTTAATTACGTCTGACTTAACTAATTGCATCAGTTACTAGTAAAAATCAAAATTTGCCTTGACTCAACTTCAATTTTTCTCAATTTTAATTGCGTCTGACTCAATTCAATAGTTTTGATGACATGTATAATGTATACGATATTAAGCACGAATACTACACCTATCTGATATCCGATAAATGTAGATTTTATAAATTTTCGACCAGTGATACCTATCAGGTATAGTATATCGAATATCTAATATGTGTACAATAGGATCCTGAGTAATTTATGAATAAGTCAAATAATATTAAATTAGGAAATAAGAAAGGAAAAATATAATTTTTGTAAATAAATTTTTAAATTTTAATTAAAAATAATAACTTTTTAAAAATTTTACTATGATAGTTAAGTAAACTTTAATATGATCTATTTATAAATTGTTCTGGGTCCTTGTACGATATGAAATATTAAGTGCTTGATAGGTGTATAATATGATATATTAGATACCTGATAGAAATTATCGATAACATATTAGGGATCTCACTAGTCGAAATAATCCAATTCGGCTAAAATTCGGCTGTGCGATTTTCAGCTGAAATATAGCCGAAAGTTAGACGAAATTTTTCTTTTTTTTTTTGCCGATTGTTATGCCGATTGGCAGCCAATCGGCAAAAATTCGGTAATAAAAATTCTGATAGAAATCAGAAAGAAATATTCAACAATCGAAAAGAAAACGGTAAGTAAATTTATTCAAAATTCTGATAGCAATCAGAAAGAAATATTCAAAATTCGGAAAGAAAACGGTAAGTAAATTTATTCAGAATTCTGATGGAAATCAGAAAGAAATATTCAAGAATTGTTCAAAATCCGGTAAGTAAACTTGGTCAAAATTCTAGAAATCAGAAAGAAATATTCAAAAAATCGGAAAGAAAACTTAGTTAAAATTCTGATAGAAATATTCAAAATCCGGTAAGTAAATTTATTCAGAATTCTGATGGAAATCAGAAAGAAATATTTAAGAAATGTTCAAAATCCGGTAAGTAAATTTATTCAGAATTCTGATAGAAATCAAAAAGAAATATTCTAGAATTGTTCAAAATCCGGTAAGTAAATTTATTCAGAACTCAGATAGAAATCAGAAAGAAATATTCAAAATCCGGTAAATAAACTTGGTCAAAATTCTGATAGAAATCAGAAAGAAATATTCAAGAATTATTCAAAATCTGGTAAGTAAACTTGGTCAAAATTCCGATAGAAATCAGAAAAAAATATTCAAAATTCGGAAAGAAAATGGTAAGTAAACTTGATCAAAATTCTAATAGAAATCAGAAAGAAATATTCAAAATTTGGAAAGAAAACGATAAGTAAACTTGATCAAAATTCTAATAAAAATCAGAAAGAAATATTCAAAAAATCGGAAAGAAAATTTAGTTAAAATTCTAATAGAAATCAGAAACAAATATTCAAAAAATCGGAAAGAAAACTTAGTTAAAATTCTGATAGAAATATTCAAAATCCGGTAAGTAAACTTGGTCAAAATTCTGATAGAAATCAGAAACAAATATTCAAGAATTGGTCAAAATCCAGAAAGTAAACTTGGTCAAAATTCTAATAGAAATCAGAAAGAAATATTCAAAAAATCGGAAAGAAAACTTAGTTAAAATTCTAATAGAAATCAGAAACAAATATTCAAAATTCGGAAAGTAAACTTGGTCAAAATTCTGATAAAAATCAGAAACAAATATTTAAGAATTGGTCAAAATTCTAGAAATCAGAAAGAAATATTCAAAAAATCAGAAAGAAAACTTGGTTAAAATTCTAATAAAAATCAAAAACAAATATTCAAAATTCGGAAAGTAAACTTGGTCAAAATTCTGATAGAAATCAGAAAGAAATATTCAAAAATTGGTCAAAATCCGGTAAGTAAACAAAAGAAAATGGCTAATGTTCTTTATTAATAATCTAAAAATAATCATTAAAAATAATAAAAATAATATTAAAATATCCTAAAATATATTGATAAATGTCTATATATTATATACTTATTAAAATTATTATTGTTCAGCCGAAATTTTTGAACTAGAAGTACTAGCAAAACTCAGCTCATCTTCCCTCTCCGTTTGCACGAATTCAGTGTCATAAATGACATCTTCTTGTTCATTACATGCCCAATTAGGGGCTTTCGCTGGAGGGGGGAAATCATACCGCTGAATTTCATCGGAATAGTTTCGTTTCCGTTGTAATTGAGCAGTAGTACTTAAAGCTGATTTGGGATTAAGTATATTTCTGAGCAAGTGTTTTAGCTAAATATTACGCGAAAATAGATTAAAAAAAAAATAAGTATCAAGGAAATTTCAATAATAAATCAATAATAAATTAGTAATAATTGTTAAAAAATAAAAGCATTTCGGAAATAAATCAGAAATTGGTTTTTTTGTATATAATATTAAAAAAAAAGAGAAAAAAAAATAAGTATTAGTAATATTTCGATAATAAATTAAAAGAGAAAAAATAAATATCAGTAATAAATCATTAATAAATTGGTAATAAATAAAAGGATATAATTTTTTGTATATAATATTAAAAAAAAGAGAGAAAAAATAAGTATTAGTAATATTTCGGTAATAGAAAAAAAATAAAATCATTAATAAATCGGTAATAAATAAAAGAATATATATAATATTAAAAAAAAAAAGAGAAAAAATAAGTATTAGTATTATTTCGGTAATAAAAAAAAATAAAATCATTAATAAATCAGTAATAAATTGATAATAAATAAAAGGATATATATAATATTAAAAAAAAAAAAAGAAAAAATAAGTATTAGTATTATTTCGATAATAAATTAAAAGAGAAAAAAATAAAATCAGTAATAAATCGATAATAAATTGGTAATAAATAAAAGAATATATATAATATTAAAAAAAAAA
>PQFF01000239.1:159933-177902 GCA_003547095.1 Diversispora epigaea | reverse complement strand
TTTTTTCTAAATAATTCTTTTGCCGCTTTAATACGACAGATTTTTTTCTAAATTTAGAATATAATCATATAATTTAGTATATAATTGACATAATAAAAGTAATAACTGTAAATAATAAATTATATACATCATTTTGCCGATTGTTGGCATGTACATGACTAAAGCTCCTAATGTAACCGTTCGGTTCGGTTCTAACCTTGAACTGAAACTGAACCAAAATTTAAGAACTGGTTTGGTTTGGAACCGAAATTAAAAATATCAATCCGAAACCGAACCGAAACCGAACCGGTTTGAACCGGTTCAAAATGGTTCAAAAGGTTTTTTTTGTCAGTTTTTGCTTAATTATTATAATAATAAATTTGTAATAAAAATGCATAATTAATTATTTATAAAATGCAATACACCACTGTTACAAGAGCAATCCTTGTAAGCTTAAAAAAATAATAATACATAGAAATTGTAAAAACTTAAATTTAATTTTATTTAATAAACAATAATTTTTATTTTTGTTTCAAAATATTATAAAAATTTACATATTTTCATGTATATACAGAATTTTGATAATCAGATTTGAATAAGATTATTCATCTATTTATTTATAAAATAATATAAAATATAAAATACAGTATATATAAAGTAGAATTTGTTAATAAAATCAAATTAAATCAAATTAAATATATATTTACTTATTAATGTTCAGGATAGAAACGGCGCAATGACAAAAAAAACAATAAAATGGCAACAAAAATAAAAAATGGTGTAACAAAAAAAAAATTATAAACTGAAAATATTTCGGTTTGGCTAAAGAATCCGAAACTGAACTAAACCGAACAGCGATCTTCTGGTTTAGATTTTAATGAACCTAAACCGAACCGGAACCAGAACCAGCCGTTCGGATTCGGTTCAAACCGAACGGTTAGGAGCTTTATACACGACGAAGATCTTTCAGAAGTTTTCCAGAATTATGCATTCGCGCAGTGGCTTGTTGAGATTTATGTATCAGTCATGGCGCATGTCGAACCAAATGATGATCATTAGTTAAAATTCTTGTGTAACCAGACGAAGCTATTTTTCAATCTTAGTTAACTTTCAAAATTATATATTAACTATAGTTCAAACTTTAAATAGGCTTTCTTTAACTTTAAAATTACAAGTTTTTCAAAGTTTTGTAATTTTTTTACTTTATATTTATTGAGTTATTAGCTTTGAATATTATACTCTCAAAACTACTTATTATTAAGATCCTTTTATCAATATCACATATCGAGTTTTCAAACTTTGCAGAAAGATAGAGCTTATAAAACTCTATTAAAATACATATAAAATAATTTTTTTTAAAAAGAAAATAAATTTTTTGTGAACTAATTTTATTATTAATCTTTTCAATTTTATTTAATATTCTAAAGTTATAAACGTTTCTTTATATTTTTGTTAAAATTTCAACCCTCTAAAATATATTGGGAGCTTAAAATCTCTTTTAAACTGAAAAAATTATGGTTACACAAGTTGATACAATTTGATACTCAAATTTAATTTGCCCTGTCGATCACCGATATGCGCCATGACTGGTATACTATTGAGACATTTCGTTAACTGCGTAACCGAAGGTCTAAATTTTGTTGCTAACGATTTTTGTAATTCTGGAATTAATTTGCGACGAATTTCGCAATTATTCGCACTAGTAAATGTTTGGTCGTAATTAAGACTAAATTCGGAATCAATTGTTTTTATAATTGTTTTCATTTCATTCTGTAAAAAATAAAAAAAATAAAAAAAANTTTGTATATAATATTAAAAAAAAGAGAGAAAAAATAAGTATTAGTATTATTTCAGTAATAAATTAAAATCATTAATAAATCGATAATAAATCGCATAATAAATCAGTAACATTTCAGAAATAAATACTAACCTCTGCAGACCGCCAGGAAAGATCATAAACATTTACTACTGTTTTCGAACGATTTTCTTCGTTGGTATCGGACATTTCTGGTGAATGAAAGGCGCGATCCGCCAACATTCGCAATAATGATTCTTTATCATAGTCTGTAATATTAGGATCATTTTTTCTAAATAATTCTTTTGCCGCTTTAATACGACAGATTTTTTTCTAAATTTAGAATATAATCATATAATTTAGTATATAATTGACATAATAAAAGTAATAACTGTAAATAATAAATTATATACATCATTTTGCCGATTGTTGGCATGTACATGACTAAAGCTCCTAATGTAACCGTTCGGTTCGGTTCTAACCTTGAACTGAAACTGAACCAAAATTTAAGAACTGGTTTGGTTTGGAACCGAAATTAAAAATATCAATCCGAAACCGAACCGAAACCGAACCGGTTTGAACCGGTTCAAAATGGTTCAAAAGGTTTTTTTTGTCAGTTTTTGCTTAATTATTATAATAATAAATTTGTAATAAAAATGCATAATTAATTATTTATAAAATGCAATACACCACTGTTACAAGAGCAATCCTTGTAAGCTTAAAAAAATAATAATACATAGAAATTGTAAAAACTTAAATTTAATTTTATTTAATAAACAATAATTTTTATTTTTGTTTCAAAATATTATAAAAATTTACATATTTTCATGTATATACAGAATTTTGATAATCAGATTTGAATAAGATTATTCATCTATTTATTTATAAAATAATATAAAATATAAAANCAATATCACATATCGAGTTTTCAAACTTTGCAGAAAGATAGAGCTTATAAAACTCTATTAAAATACATATAAAATAATTTTTTTTAAAAAGAAAATAAATTTTTTGTGAACTAATTTTATTATTAATCTTTTCAATTTTATTTAATATTCTAAAGTTATAAACGTTTCTTTATATTTTTGTTAAAATTTCAACCCTCTAAAATATATTGGGAGCTTAAAATCTCTTTTAAACTGAAAAAATTATGGTTACACAAGTTGATACAATTTGATACTCAAATTTAATTTGCCCTGTCGATCACCGATATGCGCCATGACTGGTATACTATTGAGACATTTCGTTAACTGCGTAACCGAAGGTCTAAATTTTGTTGCTAACGATTTTTGTAATTCTGGAATTAATTTGCGACGAATTTCGCAATTATTCGCACTAGTAAATGTTTGGTCGTAATTAAGACTAAATTCGGAATCAATTGTTTTTATAATTGTTTTCATTTCATTCTGTAAAAAATAAAAAAAATAAAAAAAAATAGTAAAAAATTACTTAAAACCACATTCTGAATGCTAACCGAATTACTAACTCTGGCGTCTTTTTCATTCTTTTCATCATCTGACTCAGTATCTTCTTCTGAATCATTGCCAACCACTCTTTTTCCTTTATTTGTTTTGGCAATTTTTTTGGATTTTAATTTTCGTCCTTTTAGACGTTTTGAAGGAATTATTTCAGATTCGGTACCAAAATCACCTGGACTGGATCTTACCGAAATAGATTCTGGAATTCGATATTTTCGAAATCGATCAAGATTTTTTATGAGCTGATCATTTTCAGCACCGAATTGTTGATTAATATTAGCCAGAAAATCTATTTCTTCCTTCATTTGGTTTATATTTTCTTGACTTTTTTCTAATTTTTCTTCAAAATCAATTTCCATTTGAGAGTTTTGTCTTTTAAGTTCGGCAATTTCCTCTTTTAATTTTCGATTTTCTGAAAATGAGATAAAATCCGGAAGTATATTTTGTGAAACAGAACTCATTTCGGAAACAATGCAGCAAATAGAATATATACAAGTATTTACCAGTTTTTAATTTGTCTACTGTCTCTGGAATTGTACTTTCAAGTTCTTCCGAAAAGTGTACAGTTTGAGGAGCAGAAGTCTATTCCTTATATGATTGTGGTAGACGAATATTGTATTTTTCTTTTAAAGAAGAAATATCAACACTTTTTTTAAAAGTTTCGGAAGATTCTGGCTCATTATGAGCAGAAGAAGGTTCATTTTGCAAAGAAGAAAGCTTAACGTGTCTTTTTATATGAATTCGCGATGTTCGCGATTCTTGAGACATTATAAGAAAAAATAAGTGGAAAGAAAAAAAAAATAAGAAATAATAGAAAGAAGAAAGAAATAATAGAAAAAAGAAAGAAATAATAGAAAGAAGAAAGAAAAAATAAGAAATAATAAAAAGAAGAATGAAAAAAAAAGGAGAAAAGAGAAAGAAGAATGAAAAAAAAAGGAAAAAAGAGAAAACGCGAAAAAATAAAACGAAAAAAGTATATAAAAGTATATAAAAAGTAGAAGAAAAAAGCAGAATGAAAAAAGTATAAAAAAAGTATAGCAAAAAATAAAAAAAAATGTAATCAAGTATATTTCAGAAAGTAATTGGATGTTTTAGAGAGTAATTGGGAAAGTAATGAATTAAAGTAAGAGCGAAAAAAAGATACTTTNAGAGCTTATAAAACTCTATTAAAATACATATAAAATAATTTTTTTTAAAAAGAAAATAAATTTTTTGTGAACTAATTTTATTATTAATCTTTTCAATTTTATTTAATATTCTAAAGTTATAAACGTTTCTTTATATTTTTGTTAAAATTTCAACCCTCTAAAATATATTGGGAGCTTAAAATCTCTTTTAAACTGAAAAAATTATGGTTACACAAGTTGATACAATTTGATACTCAAATTTAATTTGCCCTGTCGATCACCGATATGCGCCATGACTGGTATACTATTGAGACATTTCGTTAACTGCGTAACCGAAGGTCTAAATTTTGTTGCTAACGATTTTTGTAATTCTGGAATTAATTTGCGACGAATTTCGCAATTATTCGCACTAGTAAATGTTTGGTCGTAATTAAGACTAAATTCGGAATCAATTGTTTTTATAATTGTTTTCATTTCATTCTGTAAAAAATAAAAAAAATAAAAAAAAATAGTAAAAAATTACTTAAAACCACATTCTGAATGCTAACCGAATTACTAACTCTGGCGTCTTTTTCATTCTTTTCATCATCTGACTCAGTATCTTCTTCTGAATCATTGCCAACCACTCTTTTTCCTTTATTTGTTTTGGCAATTTTTTTGGATTTTAATTTTCGTCCTTTTAGACGTTTTGAAGGAATTATTTCAGATTCGGTACCAAAATCACCTGGACTGGATCTTACCGAAATAGATTCTGGAATTCGATATTTTCGAAATCGATCAAGATTTTTTATGAGCTGATCATTTTCAGCACCGAATTGTTGATTAATATTAGCCAGAAAATCTATTTCTTCCTTCATTTGGTTTATATTTTCTTGACTTTTTTCTAATTTTTCTTCAAAATCAATTTCCATTTGAGAGTTTTGTCTTTTAAGTTCGGCAATTTCCTCTTTTAATTTTCGATTTTCTGAAAATGAGATAAAATCCGGAAGTATATTTTGTGAAACAGAACTCATTTCGGAAACAATGCAGCAAATAGAATATATACAAGTATTTACCAGTTTTTAATTTGTCTACTGTCTCTGGAATTGTACTTTCAAGTTCTTCCGAAAAGTGTACAGTTTGAGGAGCAGAAGTCTATTCCTTATATGATTGTGGTAGACGAATATTGTATTTTTCTTTTAAAGAAGAAATATCAACACTTTTTTTAAAAGTTTCGGAAGATTCTGGCTCATTATGAGCAGAAGAAGGTTCATTTTGCAAAGAAGAAAGCTTAACGTGTCTTTTTATATGAATTCGCGATGTTCGCGATTCTTGAGACATTATAAGAAAAAATAAGTGGAAAGAAAAAAAAAATAAGAAATAATAGAAAGAAGAAAGAAATAATAGAAAAAAGAAAGAAATAATAGAAAGAAGAAAGAAAAAATAAGAAATAATAAAAAGAAGAATGAAAAAAAAAGGAGAAAAGAGAAAGAAGAATGAAAAAAAAAGGAAAAAAGAGAAAACGCGAAAAAATAAAACGAAAAAAGTATATAAAAGTATATAAAAAGTAGAAGAAAAAAGCAGAATGAAAAAAGTATAAAAAAAGTATAGCAAAAAATAAAAAAAAATGTAATCAAGTATATTTCAGAAAGTAATTGGATGTTTTAGAGAGTAATTGGGAAAGTAATGAATTAAAGTAAGAGCGAAAAAAAGATACTTTTATTTGCAAATTTTATTATTCTTACACTATTCTTACGCTATTTTTACATTATTCTACACTATTTTTACATTATTCTTACATTATTCTTACACTATTTTTATGCTATTTTTACATCAAAATAATTTCGGATTCAGAAATCTTATTGATTTTTTTCTGATCTTATTATATATTGATTTTTTGAATATTTTTAGAATATTTTTAGAATATTTCTTTTTATTTTTTAAAAAATTTCAAAAATAATTTAGAAAAAATAATATTAATTTAGGAAAAAATGGTAAGAAAAAGATCATTAGCTTCTGTATTATATGAAGATGATACATCTTCGGATAGAAATAGAAATAGTAGAAATAGATCAATTTCTAATATACTTGGTGAAGAATCAACCTCAAATCAATCATCAAGTAGTAGTAGATTAGTTTTATGTAATTGTCCGAAATGTAATGGAAGATTAATAGATCCTCGCACAAAGGTGATTCATGATTTGTCTAACGAGTCATCAGAAATTTCAATAGAATCTTTCCAAAATCGGCAAGAAATCGAAGAAATTGATGAATCTTCATCATCAAAATCAACTACACTTACGCAAGATGTTAATCTACTAGAAATAGAAAAGGATGANTTTTATTTGCAAATTTTATTATTCTTACACTATTCTTACGCTATTTTTACATTATTCTACACTATTTTTACATTATTCTTACATTATTCTTACACTATTTTTATGCTATTTTTACATCAAAATAATTTCGGATTCAGAAATCTTATTGATTTTTTTCTGATCTTATTATATATTGATTTTTTGAATATTTTTAGAATATTTTTAGAATATTTCTTTTTATTTTTTAAAAAATTTCAAAAATAATTTAGAAAAAATAATATTAATTTAGGAAAAAATGGTAAGAAAAAGATCATTAGCTTCTGTATTATATGAAGATGATACATCTTCGGATAGAAATAGAAATAGTAGAAATAGATCAATTTCTAATATACTTGGTGAAGAATCAACCTCAAATCAATCATCAAGTAGTAGTAGATTAGTTTTATGTAATTGTCCGAAATGTAATGGAAGATTAATAGATCCTCGCACAAAGGTGATTCATGATTTGTCTAACGAGTCATCAGAAATTTCAATAGAATCTTTCCAAAATCGGCAAGAAATCGAAGAAATTGATGAATCTTCATCATCAAAATCAACTACACTTACGCAAGATGTTGATCTACTAGAAATAAAAAAGGATGACATCCCAAATCTTACCTTTTTGCCTAGAATACGTCCAAAAAGACATACAAATCAACCAATTTCAGTTGAAATTTCTAATATAATCGCTGATGATGAAGTTTTAAATATTTCTTCTGAAGATGAAATGGAAGAAATGGAAGAAATAAGTATCGAAAGTGAAGAGGAATCGGCTGATGAATTTTGTAATATTTTTGAAGATTATTCATCACCAAATTATGATCCTGATGAACCGATTGATCCAAAAACGACAAATAATAATTCATATCTATGGATTCTATTATAGATAATGAGCTTTCGGATAAAATTCAACTTACCTAAAACTGCCATAGAATCGTTAATAAAGTTCATTAAATTATTGTTATCGGAAATCGGCAATTCCGAATTTGATACTTTTCCTAATTCAATATATATGACAAAAAAAGAACTTGGATTAAGAGATGATTTTTACTCTTTTCCTACATATCTGAAATGCCATAAGCTTTTTAATAAGTAAGAAGTGGAAGATTATAAAGAAAATGATATCAATTCCGTCATGAAATGTCGGCATGTCGAATTTCCAAATTCAACAACTAGACGAAATCGCCAATACCAAACAATATTATCTGAACAAGTTTCAACAATGGATAGATTTAAGTTAAAATTCAAGTTTGTTTATCCATTTGCCGGAATTTGACAACAATTGATGGCATTTTATAATCGTCTGAATTTCGAAAATTTCCTTCGACATTGGTTAAATCGGACGAACTCTGATGAAATTTTATCAGACATTTATGATGGTCAAATTTGGAAAAGTTTCAAAGAAACAAATGACGAAAATTCACCGAATTTCTTTCAAAATAAGACAGCGGATTCACATCTTGGTTTAATAATAAATCTTGACTGGTTTCAACCTTACGATGGTACTATTCATAGTACTGGAGTAATTTATGCCGCAATTTGTAATCTGCCCAGATATATCCAATTTAAGCGCGAAAATCTACTAATTCTTGGACTATTGCCGGGTCCAAATGAAGTTAGCCTACATAAAATAAATCATTATTTGGCACCAATTGTGGACGAATTGGAATCACTTTGGAATGGAATCATTCTAAATAAGACAAATAATTGTCCGAATGGAAAGAAAATCCGGGCAGCTTTAATATTAGTTTCTTGTGATGTACCTGCTGCTAGAAAAATCTGTGGTCACATTTCAGCATTAGTATCTTGCCATCGATGCGAAAAAAAAGCAAATTACAAAAATCGGCAACATAATTTCGCTGGGATGGATGATATGGACAATTGGTTTATTGCAAAAGATTCATCCAAGCATCTTGAAAATGCTTTAAGATGGAGAGGTTGCAATTCGGATTCTGCTAGAAAGAAATTTACAAAAAATAGTGGAGTAAGATGGTCAGAATTGTTGCGCCTACCTTATTTTGACCCAATTCGATTTATAACAGTTGATCTGATGCATTGTTTATTTTTGGGTATTGCAAAATAGATCGTGAAACGAATTTGGGTAGATATGGGGTTTTATCATCAAATAATTTAAATAATATTCAAAAAAAAATGAATGAATTTCAAGTTCCTGCCGATTTAGGTCGAATTCTGGGAAAAATCTATTGTGGTGAAGGTTTTTCTAATTTTACTGCCGATCAATGGAGAATTTTTATTTTAATTTATGCTACTGTAGTACTTTGGGAGTATTTAGAAGAAGTAGATAGGAAGATTCTTACATATTTTGTTCGAATTTGTCATCTTTTTGTAAATCGAATTCTAGAAACTAAATCTTTAGATGAAATTCATAAGAAAATAGTAGATGTTGTAACATTAATTGAGAAAAAATATGGAAGAAATGTAATAACACCAAATCTTCACTTGTCACTTCATTTAAGCGCATGTTCGCACTATACATGTCATCAAAACTATTGAATTAAGTCAGACGCAATTAAAATTGAGAAAAATTGGAGTTGAGTCAAGGCAAATTTTGATTTTTACTAGTGATTGACGCAATTAAAAATTGAAATTTTAAAGGTTGAGTCAAAGCCAAATTAGTTTTGACGACATGTATAGTTCGCACGATTTTGGTCTATTATATGCTTTTTGGTGTTTTTCATTTGAAAGAATGAATGGAATACTTGGTAAATTAATATACTTTGATTATTTTTTGATTATTTTTTGATTATTTTTTAATTATTTTTTTATGATTTTTTGATTATTTTTTGATTATTATTTTTTGATTATTATTTTCTGATTTTTTTCTGATTATTTTTTTCTGATTTTTTTCTGATTTTTTGTTTATTAGGTTCGCTGCCCAATAGTCATCGGCAAATCGAACCAGAGCTAATGCGTCGATTAATTAATGACAATAGAATAAATGAGATGATATATATTGAAAATAATTTAAAAGGTCTAGAAATTCTTAATACTCGTCAATCTGTCGGATCTCTTTTAGAAATGGATCAATTTGATCATGATGAAATGAAAAGATTCTGGATGTATTCGAGAACAATTCAAGAATCAACTATTTCTGGAAAAGAACCATTTCCAGGTGAAATATTGAAACCATTTTCAGAAAATATTCCACTTTCGGCAGATAGAATTTTAGATCTAATGATTGCTTATTATAATGATACATATGAAAACTTGAAATTTCGGAAGCCATTTGAAACCGATTCTTTAAATTCAATAATAATTCCATTAAAAATAAACAAATATTGTCACTGCCGAATTGGTTCCGAAATATTTAGTTCGACATTTTCACCTAGACACCAAAAAAGCTCATATATTCTAGCTAAATTTGCATCTGAAAATGATAGTATTGATATTTATCCAGGTCAAATTCAGTTCTTTTTTGTTCATGAAATAAGTACAAATAAAATTAATATGGAAAATCATTATCTGGCATATGTTCGTTGGTACAAAAAAATCAAGAATCAGTTCTATTTCGGCATAAATCAAGAACAAATGTGTAATGTCGAATTGTGAGATACTGAATTTTATCCTAAAAGCCGAGATTGTATTATTCCAGTCCATCATATTCTTGGATGATTTGTGCTGGTTAAGTATAAAATTTCAGATCGTAAAAATGCTAAAGAGTATTTGGCAGTAAATCCAATAAATAGAAAATATAATTTACGCTAAAAATTATCTTTCTTATTTTATTCTGAAATGATTAGAATTATATAATTTTATTAAAATTTCTATAAATACATAATAAATTAGAAATAAATGATAAATCAGAAATTTTGCATTAAAATCATCCGAATTCAGTAATTTTTCTTCCGAAATGATAAAGATTTTATTAAATTTTCTAAATTTTGGCTAAAATTTATTAATGGTCGAATTTAAGATAAATTTTTGCCAAAAGAGTATATTTCCAAAATTGATATTTTGGCAGTAAAACGACATCAAAATATTGTATAAATTTCAGCACGAATTCGGAAATTCCGAATTTTGGTTGAAACTAAAATTTGAATTTCTGAATTTTGGCTAAAATTTATTAACGGTCGAATTTAAGATAAATTTTTGCGAAAAGAGTATATTTCCGAAATTGACATTTCGATAGTAAAATAGCATTAAAATATTTTATTAAATTTCAGCACGAATTCAGAAATTCCGAATTTTGGTTAAAACTAAAATCTGAATTTCCGAATTTTGGCTAAAATTTATTAACGATCGAATTTAAGATAAATTTTTGCGAAAAGAGTATATTTCCGAAATGTCCATTTCGACAATAAAACAGCATCAAAATACTATATAAATTTTGATACGAATTCGGAAATTCAGAATTTTGGTCGAAACTTAAAAATCACTTCAAAATTTTCTAAAATTTCTAAGAACTGATTTTTTTTTAACAATCAGCCGAAAGTTAACCGAATTTTGATATTGCTAATTTGCCTTATTTCGCTTACAATATTGTGAATGAAATATGCTTATTTTATATATAATTCTTAAATGTCTAATAATCGGCAAGAAACAAGAATTCTTTTAATAAATTCTGAATTTTTGCCGAATTTTATTAATAAGCCGAAATATCATATTTTCGAAATGGATAAGCTGAATTTAGGCAGAATTGTTCTGAAATTTTATATTTCTGAAATGTCCATTTCGACAACAAAACAGCGTATCAAAATATTGTACCAAATTTCAGCACGAATTCAGAAATTCCAAATTTTGGTCGAAACTTAACTTAAAGTTGATTTTTAAGTTTCGACCAAAATTTGGAATTTCCGAATTTTGGCTGAAATTTATTAATGGCCGAATTTTGATATGGCCGATTTGCCTCATTTCGACTAGTGCCTATTGGGTATCTGAAATTAGGTACACGTTGTCGCAGGTGTACTTTCCTACATCCCACTTATGATTCTTTTAAGGAGTTTATAGTCCTTCCCGTTAGGTACAAGACTTTCAGTTTGGTTATCTCTTTACTTTTAGAAGGCACCAGTTAGTTTTTAGTTAGAACTAACAAACTAATTATTCTTCCAAGTCATTATAACTTCATTACTTTCATTAATAATTTCATTATTAATATTTTACTTTTATTAATAACTTTACTTATTAATAACTTCCTTTAATAATAAATCTTTTTATTATTAATTTTAGAACTTCCTTTATTACAAACTTCCTTTATAGATAACTTCCTTACAATTCATACTTTAGATACTTCTATCTTTTATTAAAGATATCATCTTTAATTCATTAGTACTTCTTTTATTAAACAATTCTAATAAACATTATATCAAATAAATACGATAATAAATCTCTTTAATTATTTTATTTAATATTTATTAATATTTTATTTAATGGTCACTTCCTAATAATACAATTATATCTTTATAATTATAATATTAACTTCCTTTGAGCTAAAAGTTAAACAACTAAAAAGCTCTGAGCTAAAAAGCTAAACTGCTAAAAAGCTCAAGGAACCAAGTCAAATAAGTTCCCTTTTTATAATCAAATACATTACTGTGCCATTACTGTGCACTAATACTATTGGTTAATATATTTATCATATAACTTACTAAATATAGAATATATGTTATACTAATAATTAATGCTAATTAATACTATTTAATAATAATTAATACTAAGTAATACTAATTAATGATAATTAATAATAATTATATAATATTTGTGTAACTATGTCACGTGAACATGTGACTTGTGTTACTTACATTTTGTGTAACTAAACTATTTGGCTTGCTATTTACATGTTAATAAATATTACTAATTATTGCTAATCGTTATTAAATAAATTACTATGTTAATATTTATATTTTCATTTGTTAAATAATCATTCTAATGAAATACAAGGTTAAATAATATAATGGTTATATGTTTTGATATATTTCTGTTATGGTAATTCTATCCGGTAACAACGTCAGATACTTGATAGGTATATAATAGATACTTGATTTTTAATATTTTAATTTGTGGTGTGCGTTTTAAAGTTTAAGTATCTATTTTGTACCTAATATGTGATATTGGATATTTGATATATATCTGATATAATATTTTATATATATTTTATATATATCAGGTACATATCAGATATATGTATTACTTAAATTCCAAATTATTTGAGATTTGGGATGTCAAAATGCACAAATTATTAGTATTTAGGATTTGGGATTTTGGCAAAAAATACTAATTATAATTTGGAATTTGGAATTTGGGATTTGGAATTTGGGATTTTGGTATTTGGAATTTTGGCATTTGAATTTTGAATTTGGGCAGGTATAATATCGAGTATCCGATATGAGATATTGGATACTCAATATAAGATATTAGATACCAGATAGGAGATATCAGGTACCAAATAGATATCTAAACTTCAAGATGCACAAGCAGCAGGGAGCGCGAGCAGACTTTTTTTGGTGGGTGTTATGTTTTGTTCATTTTTTCACACCTTTTAGTACACTAGTTTTTTGAGCTAAAATCACTAAATTCGATATCATTTTTTGATATATATCAGAAATCGATACCCAGGAACGCTGTTAACATAGTTTTTATCTTTATTTATTATTATATTTTATATTTTATATTATTACTTTATTATATAGTTATTAGTATTATTATTTATATGTATTATTTTTTTTAGTATAGTCATTATTTCGATATTTGTATTACATTTAGAGTTTTTATTGTTTATGTAAATTCTAAAGTAGATCCTATGTAATGTGTAACATTACGCGATAAGAGGTTTTACCCCCGATGAAACCGCTAAAACCTCTGGTAAAATCTATAGAAAATAGTTTTAAAATCAAACCGGAAAATTATAGAAAGTCCCGGAATGTTCTTTAGATTATTAATTATAATTCGCGATACTTTAGCATTTTCTTATAAATAGAGGGTATTTCTGCCCAGATGTAAAAACAGTTCTGATTAGNACGCTGTTAACATAGTTTTTATCTTTATTTATTATTATATTTTATATTTTATATTATTACTTTATTATATAGTTATTAGTATTATTATTTATATGTATTATTTTTTTTAGTATAGTCATTATTTCGATATTTGTATTACATTTAGAGTTTTTATTGTTTATGTAAATTCTAAAGTAGATCCTATGTAATGTGTAACATTACGCGATAAGAGGTTTTACCCCCGATGAAACCGCTAAAACCTCTGGTAAAATCTATAGAAAATAGTTTTAAAATCAAACCGGAAAATTATAGAAAGTCCCGGAATGTTCTTTAGATTATTAATTATAATTCGCGATACTTTAGCATTTTCTTATAAATAGAGGGTATTTCTGCCCAGATGTAAAAACAGTTCTGATTAGAATCGAGCTCAAGAAATAAAGTCTTAGTGACTATTTGATAATAATTCTTAGTGAATTGTTAATTGTTTAAGCATTTGTTGCTTGTATTTTGTATAAAAAACTCACACCTGCCTCTTTCGACATTAGAAACCGCATTAATAAAATCCTTCNATTTTTATTCTTTTATTTTTATTATTATTATTTTATATTTTATATTATTTATTACTTTATTATATAGTTATTAGTATTATTATTTATATGTATTATTTTTTTTAGTATAGTCATTATTTCGATATTTGTATTACATTTAGAGTTTTTATTGTTTATGTAAATTCTAAAGTAGATCCTATGTAATGTGTAACATTACGCGATAAGAGGTTTTACCCCCGATGAAACCGCTAAAACCTCTGGTAAAATCTATAGAAAATAGTTTTAAAATCAAACCGGAAAATTATAGAAAGTCCCGGAATGTTCTTTAGATTATTAATTATAATTCGCGATACTTTAGCATTTTCTTATAAATAGAGGGTATTTCTGCCCAGATGTAAAAACAGTTCTGATTAGAATCGAGCTCAAGAAATAAAGTCTTAGTGACTATTTGATAATAATTCTTAGTGAATTGATAATTGTTTAAGCATTTGTTGCTTGTATTTTGTATAAAAAACTCACACCTGCCTCTTTCGACATTAGAAACCGCATTAATAAAATCCTTCATACATTACCATCCCAACTTTAATATATTAATTATAGTCCCTTTATAATATATAATCCCTGTTATAGTTGCTTTGCTACCCTGACTTTGGTCTCGAAGGTAGTCACGGTCAACAACGCGCTCTAGAAAAGGTGTTTTTTTCATTTTTAAACCGGCCTCTAGAAGCCCAAGAGCAGTAATTTGTTTTCTTGATAAAGCGAAACGATTTAAAACTTAAGAACTATAATTTGCTTCCTTGATAAAGTGGAACGATTTAAAACTTAAAAAATATAATTTACTTCCTTGATAGAGTAGAGTGTTTTAAAACTTAAGAAATATAATTTGCTTCCTTGATTAAAAAAAACGCCTAAACCCTTAAAATTTATATTAATTATTTGTATAGTTATTTGGGTTTAAACTGTTCTTTAAACGTTTAAAATCTATATTGTATTCTTGCTTAGCTGGCGAGCATAAAACTGCTTAACATAAAAGTCACCAGCATGATCTTTACATGTTTCAAATTTGGCGGAAATAAATTTTTTACAAATATTAAATTCTTTACAGAGAACACGTTTTTAGACCTCCAATGTTCATAGCATCCTTCAGGACGTCGACATCCACGTCCACATACTTTTCCAGAATTGTGTATATAATAACAGATATATTTTCCAGACATAGGTAAAAGAGATGTTTTTTATTTAAACAAAAGATCTGATTAAGTAATATATAATAAAAAGTACAATATTCAAAATGGTAGACCACAAAAATATCGAATCCGCTTTAGTTAAAGTGATTAAAGTAGCATATAGCCAAGGTACCAAAAAATATGACAAATTAGGAGCATCATATGTAAACTATCTTAAAACATTACAGCAAAAAAGAGATCCAGAAGATCATATTAGATATGTTGCAAAACAACGTAGCCCAAATGAGGAAACTTATAATGAAAGAATAACAGATTTCAAAGATTGGTATAATGAAGAAAGATATGCTAGTCTTGAAAATCTATATAAATTATATCTCGAACTAGCTAACCAAGAAGAGGTTATAGAAAAAAGATCCAAGGAAGAAGTAGATAATATTCTTCAAAAAATCCATGGTCTAGAAATTTAATACTGTTTAAGTACCCACTGAGGTGGAAGCATACTATCTTTAGATATTTTTAATAATTCTTCACGAACAAATGATCTCTTGAGCCCATTATCATTTTCATCAATTAACCAATATAATATTGGCTGATTTTTTCGTATTAATGATTCTTTAATGGAATAGGTTTGAGGAGACCAATTACAATCGGTACCTCTTCTTTTACCACCTTCTAATTCGTCAGGCTTAAGTAAATATCTAACAGAAACACCATAGGGTAATCTTTCTTCGTCAAACCCCATAGGACCATTTCGAGGTTTGGAGGATTTAGCATATACATGTTTCTTTTTTCTTGCTTTATTAGGTGTCATTTCAATTAATCGGGTTATAGTATTATTTAATGTCCTAAGAACAATAGATCAATTTTTTACCCAAACTTTTGATCTTTTGGGTAAAGGTAATAACAATTCATGTGCATCTTAAATTCGAAATAATTTTTTAGCAAAAATTTCATTAAAATTTTCAACAATACCCATAATAGACTTAGAATTAACTTTCTGATTTTTTACGTTATGTTTTCTTAAGAGTTTTTCAAAATCGCCCTTAAATTCAGAACCCTTATCAGTCATTACTAATTTTATCATATCCCATGTAACAAAACATTCCAGATCATTAAAAAGCATTCTTTCGAAAGTTTCTGCAACTACAGCTGAAGTTAAGATACCTTTTAAAGAAAACTCATCTTCATTTCTATTTAAGATATCAAGATTATACTTGCACGCAAAATTATTTTGGGGTCCCGAAATTGCAATTTCGGGGAAAAAAGTCGAAATAATTTTTCATAGAAGATGAAATTATTTTACTTAAAACCTGAAATTTTTTAACTATCCAGATTTATTCTTTGATTGAAGATACATATAACTGGGTACTTTTTTTATTTCCATGTATAGAATAGATTCTGCATAAATCTCAAAAAGTCAAAATACCTCAAAAATCCAAAATCAATTTTGGGAACATGTATAATCAAGATAAGTTCCAATTGGTTCTGCCTATACATGTTTCCAAAATTAAAAATCAAAAACTCGACCCCGGTTTAATTTTTAATAACCCCGAAATCAATTCTGAAACCCGAAATAATCCCCGTAATTAAACTGGGAGTCGAAATTGTTTACGGGGGACAAAATTATTACGGGGACGAAATTTAGTGTAACCCCGGTCGAAATAAGCATTTCGACCAGAAGTCGAAATTGTTTACGGGGGACGAAATTATTATGGGGGACGAAATTTAGTGTAACCCCGGTCGAAACAAGCATTTTGACCGGGGGACATAATAATTGTGAAACCCCAAAATTCCCATGGAAAACGTAATCCCAGTCGTGAAACTTTAAAAAAAAAAATATTTTTTTTAAATCTTGATCTTTTTTAAAAAAAATATATATATTTCGTTTTTAAAAAAAAGAAATATATTATATTTTTTAAAAATATATATATTTCGTTTTCTTTTTTTTTTTAAAAAAAAGAAATATATATTTTTTTTAAAAAAGATCAAGATTTAAAAAAAGTATTTTTTTTTTTAATTTTTTTTATTTATTAAATAAAAAAGAAAAAAAAAGAAAAAACTTACTTGCGTCATTCCGCAATCCCGATTCCAAGTGCCTACGTTATTCCGCGGGTCCAAGAGCATAATTATCAGAAATAAGATAGAAAGCTAAGTAATTTATTTAATAAATAAATAAATTATTAACCTTTCTATCTCTTTTTAACTTTCTTTTCCTCGGAATTGTGCTCTTTGGGCTCGTGAAATGGCGTAGGCACTTGGAATCGGGATCGCGAAATGGCGCAAGTAAGTTTTTTTCTTTTTTTTAATAAATAAATAAATTATTAACCTTTCTATTTCTTTTTAACTTTCTTTTCCTCGGAATTGTGCTCTTTGGACTTGTTAAATAGCGTAGGCACTTGAAATTGGGATCGCGAAATGGCGCAAGTAAGTTTTTTCTTTTTTTTTCTTTTTGTTTTTCTTTTTTTTTAATAAATAAATAAAAACTAACCTTTCTATCTCTTTTTAACTTTCTTTTCTTCGGAATTGTGCTCTTTGGGCTCGTGAAATGGCGTAGGCACTTGGAATC
>PQFF01000239.1:150021-159833 GCA_003547095.1 Diversispora epigaea | reverse complement strand
GGATCGCGAAATGGCGCAAGTAAGTTTTTTTTTTTTTTTTTTTTAATAAATAAATAAATATTAACCTTTCTGATATGTTGTACCTTTTACAAATAGGGATATTGATAACCTGGTTTGAATAATCGACTCGAGATATACACATATCCTTTGTTCTTGTGCATATACTAGTTTTTTTTCTAATCTATTTTTCGGTAAAATAACGAAAAGCGATAAAAGGAAAGTATAGTAAACTTCTTTACCTACATTCAAATAACTGATTATAGATTAAGGGTGGAAGGCTCAATTGATATCAAGGCTGGCTCAATAATTGCGCCTTTGGCTAATTAATTTTGCGCCAGCTAAATTTTGACTAAATTCTGGCTCAAAGGCCAATTAAATTGCACCGGCTAAATTCTGGCTTAAAGGCTAATTAATTTTTTTTTGGCTAAATTCAGGCGCAATTTCTGATTGGCTGGCGCAAGTTTGGTCACATGACAAAAAGTTGATCAGTTAAAATTATTAATTAATTTTACAAATATTAATGGTTTAATATATTGCTTTAAAATAGCTATAATTTGGTCAATTTTAACGTTACAGAAATGAAATATATATTATCTTGTAACTAAGAACTAGATATTTCGATTTGTCATAGAAATATCATAGTAAAAAATCGCTCTTAGTTATGTAAAATTGATTTGAAATTAAAGTTAAAATTAATTATTTTTAAAAATTTAAAAATAATTATTTAATAAATTTTATAATTGCGCTAGCCAATCAGAATTGCGCTATTATTTAGCCTTTGCACCAGAATTTAGTCATTGCGCCTGATTGCGCCATGGCTAAATTCTGAGCTCAATTGGCTAAATTAAATCTGGCTAAATTCCTGGTTTAATTTATATTGCGCCTACCATCTCTACTATGAATCATATACATATCCTTTGTTCTCGTGCATATACCGACTTCTTTTTTAATCCATAAGTCGAGATACTAAAAAAGGAAATAATGAAAAGCGTTAAAAGGAGAGTATATCGATGTTGTTAGAAACTTTATTTGCGAAAATATTATCTAACAAAACTAATATTTTTCTTATCAATATGTCTACTGATTTATAAAACAAAATTCATAATTTTTTGATCAATGCTGAAGAACGTCATATAAATGCTACTGCAGTTATACATCAAGGATTAGAAGAAAACCCATGGATTCCACAGTCTGAGCTGAGATCAATTGTTGACCGAGTTGTAGAATACATTAGTATTTCAAATCCAAGTAGTCCTTCACGTCAATTAAAACTTATTAAGGTCCTTTCANGAATTTAGTCATTGCGCCTGATTGCGCCATGGCTAAATTCTGAGCTCAATTGGCTAAATTAAATCTGGCTAAATTCCTGGTTTAATTTATATTGCGCCTACCATCTCTACTATGAATCATATACATATCCTTTGTTCTCGTGCATATACCGACTTCTTTTTTAATCCATAAGTCGAGATACTAAAAAAGGAAATAATGAAAAGCGTTAAAAGGAGAGTATATCGATGTTGTTAGAAACTTTATTTGCGAAAATATTATCTAACAAAACTAATATTTTTCTTATCAATATGTCTACTGATTTACAAAACAAAATTCATAATTTTTTGATCAATGCTGAAGAACGTCATATAAATGCTACTGCAGTTATACATCAAGGATTAGAAGAAAACCCATGGATTCCACAGTCTGAGCTGAGATCAATTGTTGACCGAGTTGTAGAATACATTAGTATTTCAAATCCAAGTAGTCCTTCACGTCAATTAAAACTTATTAAGGTCCTTTCATAAGTTCGTTATTATATTTTTGTTCCGTAATTATTTGAAGTTATATGATGATACTATGTGGTTTATCATTCAAAATATTTCAACATAAGCTGGTATAAAATACTGAAAAATGACTTGATTATTTTATTATCCATCTCACGATAAACACTTGCTCGACAGTGGAGGGATATTTAAGCTATAGACTGTTATGCAGTAATGTAGTTTATCCTACTAACCCATTGATGAGAAAAATTTATCACCTGCATGAAGAATAATGAAGTTATATTATTATGTAGTAAATTGATACCACATAGAGTTTTATTGACGTGTCGGCCGCACAAAAATAATAACTTTGTATATGTACTGATAATATAAAGCATTATTTAATGATGTATTTGATTTGCGATCGCAAAATAATTATATTACTGAAACTAGTGCTTTATTTTTTAGTTTGAAGATGCTTTTGAAGGAGTATCCACTTTGTATGATCTTGGTATTATTAAGACGAATAAAGAGAAACCCCTTAGTTTAGAACAAATCGACAATAATATAAATGAATTAAAAAGAAAACTCGGAAGAGATTCAAGTTCTTTATATTGTCATTTGTATTCTAGTGTATCTAATATGGATATTACGAAGTTGGATTGGAAGAATCCCTTGGCTAGTCAGGTTATTAGTGACGAATCAGAGCTTGTGAATCAACTGTCTGGAAATTTAAAAAAGGAATTTATGGTAAATTTTTTGTCTTGTAAACTAGAACTTGTTTATAACCACAAAGCAGTTATAAATTGATGCGTTTTATTTATTGCAAAGCAATGGCTCTTTGAGCCTACTAATAATATAATTATTATTTCTCCAAAACTTGTCCTAGAAACTTACTCGCAAAATGACACCTAAACCCTTTACTATTATTCAGGAAATGTGTAACGAGTTTGTAACAGATTTTAATAAACTTGAAGATGGACCGATATATACTAAATTAGTTCACGATGGAACTTGGAAAGAGTCTGAAGAAAGTATCACAAATGTAACTAAAGAAATTCTTGGTGTTTTAAAAGATATTTGGAACAATTCCGCTTTCAGTTCTGAATTTGCAAAAACATTAAGTGAGGGAACATACCAATCAACTATCATATTACCAGCAATTCAAGCTTCGTTAAAAAATCTTCCTATTGATAATTCTTTTTTCATTAGTACATCGGAAAAACAAAGTGTTGCCAGTGCTAACAGAAAAGGGATGGATTTATGGGGAGACGTCCAGATATCATGTTTGTAGCAAAATATCAGGAAACAATTTTTGAACTTATGTATGTTGAATGTTCCCGCTTAATTTGTACTGCTCAAAAAAAGATCGATGATGATATTAAGTTATGGAGAGTTACATTTAAATTTACTTGTTCAAGATATAAGAAATGTGCATCGATATTACCATCTCCGGTCTGTTGAAATCCCAGTACAATTTTCAAATGGAAGGGTTGTATATGAATTTATAGAAACTTTATTACTTTTGCGTAATTTAATAATTACTAACCTATCGAGTACAACAGTTACTACACCACGAGATGATTATCCATAGATTTTTATCGTGTATTTTTATCCTGTATTTTTATCCTGTATTTTTTATCATATATATATTTTATTAATAAAGATTTTTGATTAGAGGAACGTACAACGNGCAATTCAAGCTTCGTTAAAAAATCTTCCTATTGATAATTCTTTTTTCATTAGTACATCGGAAAAACAAAGTGTTGCCAGTGCTAACAGAAAAGGGATGGATTTATGGGGAGACGTCCAGATATCATGTTTGTAGCAAAATATCAGGAAACAATTTTTGAACTTATGTATGTTGAATGTTCCCGCTTAATTTGTACTGCTCAAAAAAAGATCGATGATGATATTAAGTTATGGAGAGTTACATTTAAATTTACTTGTTCAAGATATAAGAAATGTGCATCGATATTACCATCTCCGGTCTGTTGAAATCCCAGTACAATTTTCAAATGGAAGGGTTGTATATGAATTTATAGAAACTTTATTACTTTTGCGTAATTTAATAATTACTAACCTATCGAGTACAACAGTTACTACACCACGAGATGATTATCCATAGATTTTTATCGTGTATTTTTATCCTGTATTTTTATCCTGTATTTTTTATCATATATATATTTTATTAATAAAGATTTTTGATTAGAGGAACGTACAACGTATCATGTGTTATTTTTTGTGTAATGTATAACAATATTTTTTCCGAAATAATTTTCTATTGTGGAACAATGAAGCTTCGCTTCTGGCATTCTCCGAGACCGAACAATTGGAATTAGGTCCCAGAAATTTTTCTTGAAACGAATTTTTTTCATGGAGTCCTGTAATTTTATATGTATTTTTTATCGTATATTTATCAATAAAGATTTTTGGTTAGAGGAACGTACAATGCATCATGTGTTATTTTTTCGTGTAATTTTTCTGATCGTGTTACTTGATCGAATTTATCGAATTTACTATGAATTTTATTTTTACCACATTAATAAAGCTGGCCCCGGTGGTTGATTTCGCATAATTAATCGTGTTTAGTTTATTGATATCATTGTATAACTGGCGAAAGTGATTGGCTAATCATTGTTATGTATTATATTAATAAACAAGCTTTTGAATAATCCGTATTTTATATAAAACAATGGCAGATTCTCAATTCACAATTGATTCTTTGAAAGAATTGAAATCCAGACTTGAAACTGAGAATGATAAACTTAAAAGAGAGAATGCTGAAATCTTAACTAGAATTATAAAATTAGAACAGATTTGGGCAGAAAAAGAAATTAAAAAAAATCGCAAATTTCAGACTAAATGCATTCAGATAATTAAAGAAATTCTTAATGAGGAGCCAATAATTGAGTACCGTCCTTCTTTCCTGAATGGGTTAGAACTTGATGCCTTCTTTCAAAAATACCGAATTGCATTAGAAGTACAAGGGGCTCAGCATCGGCTTCATAGCACTAGCTGGTATAAAGATGTCAAAAAACTTGAGGATGTTGTAAATCGTGTCAAGATAATGGAATTTTCTTACTTGAGGTATGGTATGATGAAAAACCGGAAATAGTTATTCCCGAAAGGATACAAAAAATTAAGAATTTTGTTAATCATGTGTTTAAAAATTTTGACCTATAATCAAATAATTTATAATAAAACTCAAATTCGCATTGGTAGAAGCATAATTTTAATAATCATTCCAGCAAAAAAAAAATAAAACCCAGAATTCGTGCAATTTATATTACATGTATTTTTACATTAATGAAGAATTTTAGTAACATTTATTTTTACTGCAATTACAAGTAAATTTAATGCCTTATTAAATAACATTCTCATATGTAAAAATATACAATTATGAATTTACAAAATCTATGTAGGTATCTTTATTGGTGAAAAAAAGACTCCATTGTTTAAGCGCTTATTACCTTCTTTTAATATTTCATAAAATATCATAGTGTTTTTTCTTGTTCGCGCTTTCCAAGATATTATCGCTTTGACGCCAACTATTAATTTTGAAAAACCCTCAACAGTTCTTGGAATTTTAATATGTGCAAGATCTATAGTAATAATTGTATCTTCAAAGAGAAATTTCGATGCTGAAATTTTGAGCCGAAATTCATTTGATTGCAGACTATAAACCTCAATTTTTTTGATTCGGCTTTTCACGTGAGAAGGGATTGCAAAAAATAAAGTTGTAAGAATGATTTTAGGTCAGTACTCTAATTTTCGAAGATCCCCTGTCCTTTTGCTCTGTGTATTTATTGCTCCGTCTTCCTGTGCCAAAATTTCGGTGCCCAATGACTTCAGGAAACCTTTTCCATCTAATCTGGGACCACTGCGAGTAACTATATTTAGAATTTCTTTTAATTTATCATAAGACTTTGATGCTACTTCTCCACATTTCAATTTAAGATCATTCTTTCCAAGGAACACATTTCTTAGCAGTGGAGTCCATACATATGCATTAAACTCACTCTCCGTTAAAGATTGCGTAAGTACATCATTCTTATATAAGAGCAAGAAATGAAGGAAAAGGTTTTCAACATAAATGAGATCATTTGATGAAGTTGAATGGTTGATTCGATTTTTATCCAAACATTCCGCCAATGATTGCAAATTATTTATGTTATGAAAATTTTCTAAATACTTTATAACTTCCTCTTCGCAATCTACTAAAAATTTATCAATATATTTTCCTTTTGAAAAATGTATGGAATCAACTTCATTATCTTGCAATATATTTTTTAAATCCTTGAGGTAAATATTTAAAGCATTCGACATTATGAATATCAACAATATCGATGGATAAAGGACTTTTCGAGATTTCACTTCTTTTTATGGTCTTCATGATTGAATGCACATGGTCCATGACATCAACATCATCATATATTAGTTTGTGATTGGGAAGAACGTGCATTTGAAATGATTTTAAAACTTCATCCGCTAAATCGCGGTTAATATATTTTTTCCCTCTAGCTTCCGGTAGTACATTAGAAGGCATACTATCTGATGGTTTTATGTTAACGTTAGTTTTGTTATTATCTGATTCTGAAATAGTCTCTGGTGATTCATGTGACTGTGCTTCTTCTTTTGAATTTGAATCTTTTTGTGGTACTGATAATTTATTAACGAGAGCTATAGAATCATCGTCTAGAGGGTCATCACATTGCTGATATGGTGGTGATTCGGCACAAATGATTCTAATCTATGTATTTAAAATAGCCAAAAAATTAGTTTTTTTGTAAATTAAAATATTAAAATATTAAGTTATATTCTAACCTTGTCGGGTGGTGTTGAAGGTGGCTTTTCCTCATAAGATCGCTTTTGTCCAATTATTGGTTCAAGTTCCAACCTATCATCAGATACGAATTTGTACGAAGTATCTTCGTTTCTACTGGCTTGATCCTCGGTATGTCGTTTATTTATAGTGGAAATAATTTCATTGGAACTGGAGAACCTTGCTTCATTAAGAATTTTTACGCCTTCTATTACATAGTTTTTCCCGGCATTTCTCTATTTTTGGCAGGGTTAAATAAAGATGGAGCATAGTTAGTATCAATAAAGAATTATTTTTTGATAATAGTTCTGTGTTAAAAAAATACTAATATTAGAATACTAACATTTTCACGTTCAAGAATAATATCTTGAAAAAATGATTTCATTTGCCGACGATTATCATCATCCTGTTAACGCATTTTTATCCAATTGGATAATTTAGTACAAAGCAAAAAGAAAGAAACAACTTGAAGAAGAATATCTAGAAGGTAATTTTTAAATTGACGAAACAATTCGCGTTTTGTCGAATCGCAATGAGTGAGCACCGAAAACTTCAGCAAAACCTCTGGATCGTACTATATCATAAAATATAACTACAACACAGAAGCGCATCATACTCATTACTTGGGCACCGAAAACTTCAGTAAAACCTCTGGATCGTACTATGTCATAAGATATAACTACAACTCAGAAGCGCCCTTACACCTGGTAAAAAGAAGTTGAAAACTTATACCTTGGCATGATAAATATATCTGTTATACCATGTACCATCTAAACCGCTCCAGTCTTGAGTATCTGGTGGTGAATTGATGATTATTTCTTTTAATTCATTTAAAAAATGTTCATAATTCCATGTTTTTCTATCGTAAGTTCCAAAATATTTTAAAACAGCTAGGAAAATCCAATAAAGATCAGTCTATCATTGAGAACAAATCTACAAAATTCGAATGCTTGACGAGCTTACCGTCGTTTCCAACATAAGATTCAACCATTGTTTATGGTTTCAATTCAGTAGGTTCCAAGGTTAAAAAATTTTTTTTAGTTTATCTATTATATAAATCTTGTCACGTTTAGAAGAGAAAAAAATAAACGCGTCAAAATATTTGACCAATTATATCCCTTGGACTATATGTCACATGCATGCAGATTACGAAATAGCAAAGCCTTTAGTATACAGTGGACCCCTTCTATAATCACACCCTTCGGGACCCATAATGTGATATAGATTATTGGTATTTACGTGACAAATCGAATGGATTTTCACCAGATCTACAGAACCCACAAAACCTGTAACTCCTCAATTTCTGGGACTAATTTAAATAAAATTTATCAATATATCATTGAATATGGAATGGATCCTGAAGAATTTTCGATTATTACTGAGGCTGAGAAAAATAGGTGGACAATGGGATGCTTTCGTGCTGACTTGGAGAGAAATATACAATTCTATCGCGGTACAATAGAGGACAAGAAAGATCTCAGAAAATATTATATATTTTTTAACAGATCGAGATATGCTGATCGGTGAAGAGTTATTATATCGTGGTATACTAAAGCGTGGTTTAACTACTGCATGGCTTGATAATCTTATGAGAGAATAAGAAAAAACCATACACAATTCATACAAATTTTTAACTAGACAAAACTCGAGGTTCAACTGAGATAAGTGTATTACCTGAGAAAGTTTCGCTGAAAATTCAGATAAATGTACCAAACAAATCTCGACTTCCGATTTCTATTTTATCAAATAATCCAGAAGAAAAAATGATTAATACCACATTGGAGCAATTCAATAATTTATCTTTTAAACATAGTAATAAATATGATGATTTGTTCAAAACATAAAGGATATGATGTGGAAGGTTGGTTGTTATAAGAGAACTTTTAGTGGAATCCCTATAGTAAATGTAATCATTTAATTACATATTAATTAACAATAAATTAATTAACTTACAGTATACAATAAATACTTTGAGAATCTAATAATAATCATCGCGTATTGATAAATTACTTTTTTTTACTATGCTGATTAATAGTATCTATATTATTTGTCATAACAATCCACTATCAAGAGTCTATTTTATTATTCAAGAGTCTATTTTATTATTAGTCACGATGTATTCAGAAAGTTTATATATCCCTATACCCTTAAATTATCTCTTTTGCAATTGTTCTCTGTAAAAAAAAAATCACATTATGTTTTTAACTGTTTTTAGAAGATATTTATCAAATAACACGAAAAACTTTTCAAATAAAATGAGAAATTTCTCAAATAACACATTACCCTCAACTAATGAAAAAAATAACATACTCTCAACCAATAAAATTAATAATCACTCGACCAATGAAGATAATGAAAATAATCACTCAACCAATTCAATCAATGGAAATATTCTCTCGACCAATGGAGATATTTTCTCAACCAACGGAAACAATAAAAGTAATGTATACACTACACCAGTGTTATAATAAAATTTATTAAGGATATAAATAATGTTAATTTTTTGTTATTAGTCATGGGACAGTATATTGGGTCAATAATTCTCGCAGCTGCAATCTGGCAAATTATTAGAGCATCTGAAAAAGATTATGAACGGTCTCTTGAAAAATCAGAGAAAAGAACTAATGAATCAATTCAAAAGGTTGAAAAATCTATTGAAGTAAGTGAATATTAAATGATCATTCCCTAGTAAACACAAATTACTGATTTCAAACATCTCATTCAAATCTAGAAACTCGAAAATTCTACTAAAGAATTCAATCAAGTAAGTGAATATTAAATGATCATTTCCTAGTAAACACAAAATTACTGATTTTAAACATCTCATTCAAATCTAGAAACTCGAAAATTCTACTAAAGAATTCAATCAAGTAAGTGAATATTGGATGATCATTCCCTAATAAATGCAAAATTACTGATTTCAAACATCTAAATCTAGAATATTATTGCCGAAATATCTTTTATCAAAGGATACATTAATAAATCTAATGAGGGAAAAAAATAAACAACAATTTGTTTAGGTTATAACAATATTGTAATATCTATTTACTAGCTTAAGCTTTCTGTTATGGATTCGTAATTATTTTAAAACAATTTTATTAATTCCAAAATCTAAAGCAATAAAAAAAACAAAGATTTATTCCACATTAAAATTGTATACTAATATAAGTCCTGTGGTCATTTAATGCAAGTTCCAATATCATATTTTTAGTAAATTTCTAAAACTAACTTGT
>PQFF01000239.1:132521-145021 GCA_003547095.1 Diversispora epigaea | reverse complement strand
TCTTCACTGGTGACCATAAGTTTATTGGCTTCTAATATTGAATCTCCTGATGTATTATTAACTAAAACTAATTCAAAACAATCTTCACACATCAATACTCCATTATATCCTACATATATGTGTATATATATATAATTATAATTTAGAAATAATTTTTAATTTTATTAACATATAATTATATAATTATCATGTTACCTTTCCTCCAACGAGGTGATTCCTCTGCCCAACAATATGAACATTGAACTCGGCCCCCTTTTCTATGAATTAAATTCTTGGATTTTTTTCGTGATACTAAAAGAAAATTAATAAACGGATATCAATTGATTATTATACAACTATACAACTCATTTTTTTAAAAAATAAAATATATATGTATAAACCTGAACTACGGGCTTTCTGACTAGCCACAGCAATTGCCGCTTGTTTTGTTATTTGTTCATCTTTAATTTGTTTAACAGCTATTATTGATATTAAATTGATACAAACAAATATATTAATGAAGAAATAATCAAATATATAAATAAATATATAAATATATAAAGATATTAATAACAAAAAAGTAGTAAAGATTTAAATTAGTCTTACAAATTTCTTCAAATGCATCTTTTCCGTGTTGATGATTTTCTGGAAATTTCTCGTCGAAACACTATTATTACCATGAATATTTAAATGTAAATTAAAATAGCAATTTACAGACATTTGATTAAAAAAAACTCAACAATCTTAATTTTATTACCTGCGGACATAAATCAAATGATGAAAAAAAATTGGACTCGCACGGCTTACAAGTCCACCATTTGTCTGCTTGAAGTTCACAAGAACAAACGTCACACCTGTAAATTTCATTGTACATGTCTAAATAAATATATACACATATATATATATATGAATAAATATGTTAAATTTTATTATTCTATTTTTATTTTTATTTTTATTTTTTTATTAAAAAAAAAAAAAAAAAGAACCTTTTTGAATATAACGAGCTTCATGGGCTGGACAATAAAAAATTACACCCATTTCAAAATGAGAAAGAGGTTTATCGGTACACGGAAGATGATAACTTTTGGCACATTTTGGTTCAAAGCAACCAATCGTGGCACCTCGTTCTCTACATTTTCCACATTTCTTTTTTTTTTTTTTTTTTGAATTCAAAAACAAAGAAAGATCTTTAGTAATTTTTTTTAATGATTAATAATATTTTTTTTATGATTGTTTTTTTTTACCATTCCGCGACCTCTTTTCCAAGCCAATGTCACATTATACCATTCATTAGATTTTGTAACAAAAACTTCAGGAGAATATTTAGCACATGCTTGATGAGCCCAAAATAGTTTTTGTTTCTCACCGTGACGCGTATATGTATTAGAGATAAAAGGTTGAGGTCCAATAAATCCACCAAGTTGGTGAGCATCATCATCATTACAAAATCCACAGATTTTACGAGAACTCCAAGCTTGAAGATAAAGATATCCCATATCATTGTCAAATGGTGCATCGTCATGATTAAAAAAATCGAAACCTGGATCTTTGTAACTTGGGTCAAAATCATCTTTATCAAACATTTTGATAACTTCACCCTTTGAAGAAATTTTAATCGCTTCATCATCAATCAATGATTGAACGGCGAATGAACAACGTGGATGTTCGTGATAATTTGGAAATTGATGGGCAAAACACCTAATTATAAAAAATTTAAAAATTTTTTTAAAAAGACGTGACTTTTACTTGTTTTACAAAACTTTCTTACCATACACATAATTCAAAACTTTTGTAGTCGTTGCCTTCTGAAGGTGTTTCACAATAAGTACAATAATATCTAAAAAATTTGAAAAATTGAAGATAAAATTCAAAAAAAAAAAAAATTATAAAAAGAATTCGAAATTTGAAAAAAATATATATTACCTAAATTGCTTTATGACTACATTGCATTGATTACAATATATACACCATTTTTGTTTTACTGTTAATTGAAATAAAATTTTATGAATATTGATTAAAAATATTGAGAATATCGATAGAATCGAAAATTATTTTTTTTTTTTAAAAAAAAAAAAAATAAAAATAATAATAATAATAATAATAATAATAACAATAAAATTAATAATTTATGTAATTTACCTGGAAATTCTTCAGGTAACGTATCGATATCTATAAATTCTAATTCCGACATAGAATCGTCAGCATTAGANCAAAATCCACAGATTTTACGAGAACTCCAAGCTTGAAGATAAAGATATCCCATATCATTGTCAAATGGTGCATCGTCATGATTAAAAAAATCGAAACCTGGATCTTTGTAACTTGGGTCAAAATCATCTTTATCAAACATTTTGATAACTTCACCCTTTGAAGAAATTTTAATCGCTTCATCATCAATCAATGATTGAACGGCGAATGAACAACGTGGATGTTCGTGATAATTTGGAAATTGATGGGCAAAACACCTAATTATAAAAAATTTAAAAATTTTTTTAAAAAGACGTGACTTTTACTTGTTTTACAAAACTTTCTTACCATACACATAATTCAAAACTTTTGTAGTCGTTGCCTTCTGAAGGTGTTTCACAATAAGTACAATAATATCTAAAAAATTTGAAAAATTGAAGATAAAATTCAAAAAAAAAAAAAATTATAAAAAGAATTCGAAATTTGAAAAAAATATATATTACCTAAATTGCTTTATGACTACATTGCATTGATTACAATATATACACCATTTTTGTTTTACTGTTAATTGAAATAAAATTTTATGAATATTGATTAAAAATATTGAGAATATCGATAGAATCGAAAATTATTTTTTTTTTTTAAAAAAAAAAAAAATAAAAATAATAATAATAATAATAATAATAATAACAATAAAATTAATAATTTATGTAATTTACCTGGAAATTCTTCAGGTAACGTATCGATATCTATAAATTCTAATTCCGACATAGAATCGTCAGCATTAGATTTTGATTTAATTTTTTTCTTACTCGATTCCTTTCTACTACAACTAGATGTAGAAGAAAAAGATGATGTGCTTTTTGAAATATTTGAATCTTCTTTTTTGACGGATTTCGTGCGTAGTCGATCACTACTAATATCAACCCATTCATCATAAAATGATGGTACGTCATTATAATGAATTAACACGCGACATCCTTTAGAGTCTATTATGGAGGACGGTACCCATTCCTTTAATCTATCTCGTGCCTCAATTTGTGTCCCCGGTTTAAACTTTGCTTTTAATTCGTTAAAAATTTCGGAATTATCTAATAATCTATCATTACGCATACTACGTCGAGTGTTACGTCCCATATAAAAATCACTCCAGTCGAATGAACTCAGTGAATCAGTTGATTGACTACGAATGTCCGAATCAGTGTCATCTTTATAATTATCATAATCACCATTATTATTATTATTATTATTATTATTATTATTATTATTATTATTATTATTATTATTAATATTAATATTATTATTATTATTATTATTATTATTATTATTATTATTATTATTATTGTTATCTTTATTTGTACTAGTGGATGTTAATAATATATCAAAATCACTATCACTTGAAAGGAATTCTATACTTGTAAGACTTGATGTGGAAGAATTAGAAAGTTCGCTATCACTTCTTTTGTGACGATCTCTTTTTCTATTTTGAGAAGTAAATGTTATTTCTTTTCCTTTAATTTTTTCTAATTTATTATTATTATTATGATTATTATGATTATTGTTATTATTATGATGATTATTATGATTATTATGATTATTATGATTATTATGATTATTATTATTATTATTATGATTATTATTATTATAACTATTTTTATTATTATTATCATTATTATAACTATTTTTATTATTATTATTATTATTATTATTATAACTATTTTTATTATTATTGTTATAACTATTTTTATTATTATTATTAATATTAATATCATTAATAATATCATTATAATTATTATTATCGATATGAACCTCAACAACATTATTATTATTCTCCGGGATTTCCTTATCTTCTTCTTCTTCTAACATTTCTTCTAATGTCATATCTTTAATTCTTTTACTTCCTGCTAATATCCATTCGTCAAATCTATCACTCCAACCATCATAATGTAGTCTAATGCGTCCATTTTTAAAGTCTACCATGGTAGCCGAGTACCAAACGCCGTCGAGATATAAAACCTTTACGCGTTTATAACGTTCGAAACCATATTGTCCACCACGTTTAAAACGAAAAGTAGCGTCGTCGTCGAAAAGTGACTTGCAATAAGGACATAGGTCAAGGCTACCAACTCTTTGAACGTTCAAATGCATAATTTTACATGACTCACATAATGCTTCTTTTGGTTGGCTCGACCTTGCTGCAGTAACTTTGGGCTTTTCCTTATTATATAACGCGTTTCTACGAAAACGAGAATTACGCCTTAGTGGGTCAGTATACATTCCGCTGCTATTAAGGTATTAAGGGGTAGACCTTCAGGAGCGGAGTAAGAGATAAGAAGTAATACTAAATATATAAAAAAAACCAATCAAATTACTTTTCTCTTTCGTTTCTAACTGAATTCAAAAAAAAAAATTTTAAGTTGTGATACAGATCAAAGATAATAAATGAACGTTACCCAAGATGAGAAGATGATCAATTAACAGTTAACAAAAGAAGGCTTCATTCCAATTCAGTATGACAGCATGTGCATCGTCTGCACAGTTTGCATATGCAGGAGTCAAATGCATTATGAATCTGCAAATGCAACGTAAAATTTTGAATACTTTTTATTTTTTAAAAAATTTTATTATCGTTTTTCTTCACACGCGTCACTTTTATTAATGAAATTAATGAGTTAAGTAAAAATAAGTAAGAATTATTAAATAATCTTATACGAATAAGTTTTTAATTCATGATTAAAATCATAAATTTATTAAATTCATGCAAATGAAATGAAAAATTTTTTTTTTTAAAGATTAATTTTCGAAAATAAAATTAATTATCATTAATGGTTGACTTTGCATATAAAAAAAAAAAAAAATTTTAAGTTGTGATACAGATCAAAGATAATAAATGAACGTTACCCAAGATGAGAAGATGATCAATTAACAGTTAACAAAAGAAGGCTTCATTCCAATTCAGTATGACAGCATGTGCATCGTCTGCACAGTTTGCATATGCAGGAGTCAAATGCATTATGAATCTGCAAATGCAACGTAAAATTTTGAATACTTTTTATTTTTTAAAAAATTTTATTATCGTTTTTCTTCACACGCGTCACTTTTATTAATGAAATTAATGAGTTAAGTAAAAATAAGTAAGAATTATTAAATAATCTTATACGAATAAGTTTTTAATTCATGATTAAAATCATAAATTTATTAAATTCATGCAAATGAAATGAAAAATTTTTTTTTTTAAAGATTAATTTTCGAAAATAAAATTAATTATCATTAATGGTTGACTTTGCATATAAAAAAAAAAAAAAAGACAAATGATCAAACATTTATTATTTATTATTCTAAAAATACGATGACAATGAAAATGACATTTAAAGTGATTTCTATGAAAAGAAATTAAATTCTCTGATCACTTTTAATTTTTTTCTTAGTATAATTAGCACAATTGCATTGTCATCCCCAAATGGCAAGTTATCGTCTCCTTTACATTATAATTTGTGGGGATGATCATCAGATCAAAAAACTCGTGTTCTTAAATCATAAGTCCACGCAGAAAGTCGATTAAATTAGTTTTTCTATTGAATTGCATATGTTACTTTCGTTTTCATTATTATGATTAATTATTAACGTCGAAGATTGCGATTCATATAGCATTTAAAGTCAAAATGCGCCTAATTCTTCTGATTGAACGAAAGTAACTTATGTAATGTAATAAATACAAATAGATCGCCATTGTTGACATTGTCAAACACATATGATTTGTTACAAAAGTAGAAGTAGAAAAGGCAATATTCAAACAATGCAAAATATATTTTTTTTCACAATACTTCTACTGATATGGAAATTCAACTTGAGATTGAAACAATTGAAATAATTAAAAAAGTTAAAAAAGGGAAACATTATTATTATTCAGCCACAGCCCCTTATGAAAAATTCTAGTAAACATTAATCATGTGCAGATTATCGTAAAAAAAATTCGATCAATTCCATTACCCAGGCGATAACAGAGGTTAGGATTTTATGTTTAGCAAACTTCTATACTATCACCAAATCCATATAGTCATATAGTCACAGACTTTTCATTCTTCCAAATATGTTGATCTTAGTCAATAGATATAGTGGCCTTTTTAAAAAGTTTATGTACTCCGATAATTTTCCTAAGGTTTAGAATTCATCCTCTAAGATCCTCTAAGCAGAATTGTTCGTTAGAGAAGATTCTTACATAATAGCAAACCTTGAATTTGTGATTCACAATAATAATAAAAAATAGTTGTAAAAAGGTTGGTATATATTTATATTTTAATATCTTTTTTACCCTTTTTTGAACCTTTTTTGCAAGATAAAAAACTTATAAACATTGCCCATAGAAATAGTTTTGGGAAATGCAAATTTCTTGGTGAAATTCTCACCCGCGGACAAATGATTTTGAGAAATGCAAATTTTTTGGTGAAATTCTCACCTGCGGACATTAGATCTATAGAATTGCAAAAAAAAAAAGTGGACAATCATGCTTAAAAGAGGTCAAAGATAATAATGTCCAAAATCTTGTAGAGCCAATAGGAAGAAAAGCATTGATTACAGTATTGATACATTCTTTGGTCAGTTTACTACCTTTATTCTAAATAAAGAATTTCTAATTTTTTTGTATAGATAACAAACATAACCTTCATGTGACTTTATCACCACCAAATCTAAATATGATTCTCATACAAATATAAATATAAATAGATGTAAATAGAAANGCCTTTTTAAAAAGTTTATGTACTCCGATAATTTTCCTAAGGTTTAGAATTCATCCTCTAAGATCCTCTAAGCAGAATTGTTCGTTAGAGAAGATTCTTACATAATAGCAAACCTTGAATTTGTGATTCACAATAATAATAAAAAATAGTTGTAAAAAGGTTGGTATATATTTATATTTTAATATCTTTTTTACCCTTTTTTGAACCTTTTTTGCAAGATAAAAAACTTATAAACATTGCCCATAGAAATAGTTTTGGGAAATGCAAATTTCTTGGTGAAATTCTCACCCGCGGACAAATGATTTTGAGAAATGCAAATTTTTTGGTGAAATTCTCACCTGCGGACATTAGATCTATAGAATTGCAAAAAAAAAAAGTGGACAATCATGCTTAAAAGAGGTCAAAGATAATAATGTCCAAAATCTTGTAGAGCCAATAGGAAGAAAAGCATTGATTACAGTATTGATACATTCTTTGGTCAGTTTACTACCTTTATTCTAAATAAAGAATTTCTAATTTTTTTGTATAGATAACAAACATAACCTTCATGTGACTTTATCACCACCAAATCTAAATATGATTCTCATACAAATATAAATATAAATAGATGTAAATAGAAATAAATGTAAATGTAAATTGAAATAGAATATAAAATATAATAAATCTAAAGTATTAAAATTAAAGTAGATTTTAGAATTACAATTAAGAAATGAATATGATAAAACTCTATAAAGAAATACCATTTATTATGCAAAAAGACTAAAAAAAATAAAATAAACAATAATATTTATTATCCCATTCGATGTGTTAAATCTTGATTGAAAATACTTTTTTCTGGATCAACTTTCGTACGTTCATCTTTGATCATTCTATGTGAAAAAAAAAATATATATATTATTATTATTATCAAATAAAATTCAAAAATATAAATTTTAAATGCTAGAACAAAATAATGAAATTATGATATTATTATAAAAATCTATCGTTACAGACCTATTATCTTTCCTTGGATCATCACCCTCCACACCAATTCCAAATTGTGGTGTTTTGGCTTCAAGAACATAATGGTTATCACAATTAGGACAATACTCATCTGTTTCATCGAAATTTTCCATATCTTTACGAAAAGTTTTTTTGCATTTTTTACAAGCAAAGACCATCTCTGCGGTTTTACGGATTTGATGATCTGCTACTTCTGCATGACACTCTGCACAATCAAACCACCTTTTACAACAAGGGGCTCGGATCGAGACCTAAAAAGAAAATATATTTTGAGATTTATTTAACATTTAATATATCTTCAAATAAAATAAGAAAATACCTGCGCGTTTAATATATGTTTACACATTTGTTTTTATAACAAGTTCGAAACTGTCTTTATTGATTGGTGTGACCGAACGATTGAATAATGTAGACACGGATTCTTACCCTGTTCACCCTCAAAATTTCATTGGTCCATAATTTTGCAGGTGATCAGGATTATTTCACGTGCAATTTTCATGTGACAAATGATTGTTAGGTTATTTTTTGAGAGGACCCTTAACCTATACCCCGGGTATAGATTCTTTTCCTGTGCCCCGGGGGTACAGACTCTTATCCTATGCCTCTCCAAATCTTATTGGTCCATAATTCGGCAGGTGATCAGAAATTTTCACGTGGGATTTTGAGGAGGTGACAAATTTTGGGTGACAAATATGGCAAAAAAATTCTAAGTCCTTAGGATATTTAATAAAAATCAATATTTGAAAGGTGTGACACATGGTGATAAATACACTACCCCTGATAAACCCTAAACCTAACCCATGCATTTGATGTAATGACATGTGAGGACACAGGATAAGAATAGCTACCCCAGTATCACCAGAAATTTTTTCGCGAATTAAATTTTGATTGGACCATAATTTGGTGTGTGATCAGAAATATTTCACGTGTTGTTTTTGCAGGTGATAAATATTGGGTGACAAATATGATTTCCGTAAGTAAAAAAATTCTAAGTCCCCAGAATATTTAATAAAAATCGATATTCGAAGGGTGTGATGCGTGATGATAAATATAATACCCTGACAAATCCTAATCCCAACCCCTGCAGAATATCACGTTTTCGCGAAAAAATTTCTGGTGATACTGGGAAAGCTGGATAAGAATCTATACCCCCTGGAACAGGTTAAGATTTCCTATTTTTTGAAAGTTTAAAGATATCAAATATTTTAAACTTTTTTTGAACTGCTAAAACTTTATATTTAAATATAGAATTTTTTTAAAAAAATACATTTTTTAATGGCTCTAGATAAGCTCTACAATTTAATGTATTTTTTTTGAAATAGTTAAAGTTTAAAAAAATCAGATTTTATATATATTTACATAAATTTCAGTACCAAAAAATCATTTGAAATATTATAATTGGTTGTATTTCACATAAATTTGATTTAATAAAATTGCCATTATGTAAAATGAAGATAAATTAATAAAATTAAATAAAAATATTAAATAACATCTAAAATATTTTTTTATTTAAAGTGAATTGATAAAATCTATTTCCTAAATCAAAATTCTCATCTAAATTTTACTTGTATTGTGTTATTGTATTACACGGGTCGAAATATTATAAATCAAATAAATATCAGATACCTGATATGTAATGTGTGCAGCAGCAGGGAGCGCGAGCAGACTTTTTTTGGTGGGTGTTATGTTTTGTTCATTTTTTCACACCTTTTAGTACACGAGTTTTTTAAACTAAAATCGCTAAATTCGATATCATTTTTTGATATATATCAGAAATCGATACCCAAGAATGTGCTCTAAAAAAGGTGTTTTTTTCATTTTTAAACCGGCCTCTAGAAGTCCAAGAGCAGTAATTTGTTTTCTTGATAAAGCGAAACGATTTAAAACTTAAGAACTATAATTTGCTTCCTTGATAAAGTGGAACAATTTAAAACTTAAAAAATATAATTTACTTCCTTGATAAAGTAGAGTGTTTTAAAACTTAAGAAATATAATTTGCTTCCTTGATTAAAAAAAACGCTTAAACCCTTAAAATTTATATTAATTATTTGTATAGTTATTTGGGCTTAAACTGTTTTTTAAACGTTTAAAATCTATATTGTATTCTTGCTTAGCTGGTGAGCATAAAACTGCTTAACATTCTCTTTAGTTCAGAAGTACGTGAGTGTCATTATTTCATAATAAAATTTATTAAACACTTATTTATATTTCTATCCAAGTTTAATCAAACTAAATAAATTATGAATGTAGAAACTAATATTAGACACTTTGTATCTATCTCTAACAATTCTCTTGCAACATGTGCTTTATTAATACCTGAAATTTTGAAAAATATACTTTTTCATTTTTCTAATGATGAGGATCTATTCTCTATTCTAGCAGTCGATCATACCTGGCGTTTGGAAGGATTTAGAACACTTATAAAATTATATGAATTTTGTTTTAATGTTTGGGTTGAACGATTTAATAATGTTCCATCATATAATAAAATATTGAAAAAAGATCGTCTTAGAACTATATATTCCCAAATAGATGATATTTTCTATTCAGTTAATTCATTAAGAATGTATAAACCTCCTATTCTATATAATAATTTTTCAAAAGATCTGGAGGATCTTATATTTGACTATATTCACTTTTTAAGAGATATTGATGTTGAAATAAATGAGACATCTGATTTTGATTTTAGCTATCTTTATGATAGCGAAGAAGATATAGAGGAATAACTATTGAAGTCATATTTCTGAAACCTACGATCTATTTGATATTAATAATAATTAGTCTTTCGTTTAGATTCTAGTACTCACCTATAAATTTCAGAATTAGATATTTATTATATTAGAAAAAATATATACGGCGGGTGGGTAGGCAAAATATATAAGTGAAATAAATATTTTTTATTTAAACAAAAGATCTGAATTATTAATATACAATAAAAAACACCGGAAAATATGGTAGGTAAATGCCCAGGATGTGGATGGAGCCTTAAAACTGAAAAAACAAGAGATCTTAATAAACATATGGACCTAACACGAAAAAGGCCATATCTAACTTTATTGCAACTATCTTGTAATACTCAACCTATAACCAATTTAAATTTTCAGTCTCAAGATCCCAATGCTAGAAAATCAGGCGAGTCTGTCAAACAATGGGGATCAAGATTACGAAAAAGAGTCAAAGAATTAAGTGACAAAAATCGCGGTCAGCCAAAAAAAATGACCGAAATCAAAGCTCTTTATAATGAATTATTACAACTGGATCCAAATGCATATTTTCGACCTGCAACAGAAAAAGAATTACGTGAAGAACAAGGATTCTTTGATCAACCTGAAATTGAGGAAGCAAATTTTCAGCATAAGTCATATCCAATGGTACAGCCAAAAATCGATCTCGAAGCTGGTCCAGGTCCCCAAATCTAAGTTCATCGTGAAGGTAGACTTACTGAATCAAAAGAAATAATAACCTAACAGACTACGCCATTAAATAATATAGAATTGCAACCTGTTCAAGAATTGCTTAATCGCAAAGATGGATTTCTAGATTTAAATATAGAAGTGCCTTGGCCAGTTCCATTTCCCAATGACAAAGAACATTGTGCAATATGGCAAAATGGAATTCAGACTGCAAAGGATATGTTCAAAGTAGACGGAGCTGAATATGCTTTCTCAACCTGGTTTACAACAGCTAAAGAGATTGAATTGGTCAGTGTAATATTAGGAGCAAAAAATGAAAATGAACTTATGCAAGCAGTATTTTTGGAATGCCTATATCATAATTATTTGGAAGAAGAAATCAATGAAAACATGGAAATAGCAGTAGATGCATATAGAGTATCAGATAAAGGAAGTAAAGCCTGGTTATACGTGTTGCCCAAATCCCAAATAATTTAGGATTTGGGACACCAAAATGCACAAATTATTAGTATTTGGGATTTGGGATTTGGGATTTCGGCAAAAAATACTAATTATAATTTGGGATTTGGGATTTGGGATTTCGGCATTTGGATTTTGAATTTGGGCGGCAGGTATAAGCCTGGTTAGAATATATGGAACAGCAAATAGAATCAAAAAAATTTGAGGTTGGAATGACTGAAAAGCGGGCTCAAGAAATTTTAAATGCAATCGATAATGGTGAGTTTTTAATAAGAGTAAAATTTATTCAAGATGATACAGTAATATCAGTTGAGGAAACAAAAAGAGGCTTTAAAATTATTGATAAATATGAGCCTATTTGTGAATCAAAAAAGGCAGGTGGTAAATATGTCCGGGGTGGTCCAAACGTCATACTCACAAAAAAAACAAAACCAGGATTTTGGGTAGGAATAGACGAAAAATTTTTAATTAGAGAAGTCAGTGGACAATCTGAAGTAAGAAGACTTGACAGTAATGCAGTAGTATATGGACTGTATAGAATTTGAAAGCCAGATGTTAATCAACTAATGCCCATGAAAGATGAAGCTAGTGTTCCGATCCTATTTCAAAATACAATCCGAATTAGATCCGGATTTTCTTGATCAAATCCGAATTATAAATCCTTATCCTTAAATATTTAGGATTTATCTTTATTTTTAGGATCCATCCTTATTTTTAGGAT
>PQFF01000239.1:106958-132182 GCA_003547095.1 Diversispora epigaea | reverse complement strand
TTTAGGATTTATCTTTATTTTTAGGATCCATTCTTATTTTTAGGATTTTTTTATTGTAGCAGCGGACGTTAATTTATCACACCCAGATTTATTAGTAGATCATCACCCCCGTCGTCATTTTCATAGTACAGGACTGTGACAATTCACTTGTATCGCTAAAAATATTGTCACGTGCGTCACATGCATATATATAATCCGGATTATAATCCGAATTATAATCCGGATGATAATCCGTTTTTATTTCGGATAAATCCTTTTAAAATAAACAAATTCGGATTATAGGATTCATCTGGATTATAGGATCCATCCGGATTTATAGGATTAAGGATCGGAACACTAGATGGAGCACTTAATTGTGTAGCTTAACGAGTAGTAGAACATTTTGATCAAGTCAAGAGAGGGCACGAGCTCACAAATATTCGTCGTTAAAAAATTGATACATGGGAGAAAAAAATGCGAATTCCTGGCACTCGAGTACAAGATGTAGCAAAATTAGAAAAAATTCTCAAACGACCAATAACATTGCTTGATATTACTCACGGAAAAATCTTTAATAGTGGAAAATATCGATCAGGTAAGTATGAAGAAATTGAAATGGTGATACATAATGGACATGCGTTTCCAAGAAACTAGCATTTTCCAAGAGACCGAATGGTCGAATATTATAAAAACGGTACTTAGGAAGCTACATCAGTAAATTTTTTTAAACATAAGTCTTCGAAGTCCTTCACTCCGATAACCTTCGAATACCTCCAACATAAACGTAATATTTACGAAGGTTATTGGTACCGAAAACCTTCATTTTTATTAATAAAACGTAATACTCCGGAGGGTATTGATATCGATAACCTTTAATAACCTTCACTTTATCATAATAAACATAATATTTACGAAGGTTATTGGTACCGAAAACCTTCATTTTTATTAATAAAACGTAATACTCCGGAGGTTATTGATATCGATAACCTTTAATAACCTTCACTTTATCATAATAAACATAATATTTGCGAAGGTTATTGGTCCGATAACCTTTAATAACCTTTGAAAACAAAATTATTACAATAACCTCTGACTTAAAAAATTTCCTGATGTATTAACAATGCTCTTCAAGGTCTTCAAGCAATCTGGCTTATGGGAGTAGGAGATGAGATCCAAAGAATATCGCAATTTGTTCTAGAAAATTGTCGTACATTTAGGACATGGAAAAAACATACAGAAATTATAGAATCATGTAAACAATTAGTTAATGATGCAATAAATTGGCAGTATCGAGAAGGGATAATTAATGAAGAAAAAAAATCGATTATTTCGGAGTCTCTTAAAGTAGTTGATTTAACAGAGCAGGTATTTGGCGCAAACTATGCTAGAAGTCAGCTTGCCAATAAAATCAATAAATGGCAACCAATAACTGGAAAAATAAATGATACTATAAAACAAGTTTGTATCGAGCATGGATATGGTGGACGTTGGAATTCTCCTGATTACAATATCAATGACGTTATATGTATTGACATAAAAGAATGTTATCCAGTGAGTATGCGAGGTCAGGGAGAATGCATAACATGGTTTAAGAGATTTGAACATCCAACGCATCATCTTGTTCGAGTCGCAGTAAATAGAAAATTGCCACAAGAAGATATCACTGGATTTGCACAGGTAAGATCTTTTAAATTCGCGTCAAATATACATCCAGTAATTCCTGTCTGGTATGGAAAACATTTTGCATGTCGAAATAGAGAAAAATGTGTAAAAAATAAAGGATGGGTTCCTATAGTATTATTACAATATTTTCTTGAGACAGGTATTTTAGAAGACTTAACTATTGGAGAAGCAATTATCTCCCTTACACAGCAGACTAAAGTATGGCTACCAGAAAATCAGAATGTCAGTTGTGCAATTATAGGTAAATTTACACAGGGTGGAAAAATCGAAGAAAAACAACTTACTCATCGACTTGTAATAGACGAAAGTGAACTTGATTTCTTGATTAAAGATTGTACAGATGCTAAAACTTTTGCAGGTAGGGAGAAATGCCCACTCAAATTTATTTTAACATATTATGAGGAACATCAACCTCAATATACACATTTGCGAGCCTCAATGTTAGCATATGTCCATATTAATTTGCTGGAAATGTTTCGAAGATTTGAACCAAATGAAGTCATAAGAATTGCTACAGATTCTATATATATTCGAAAAGAGACTTTATATAAAATCGAAAATATACCGGTATTCTTTAAACAAGAGAATGCAAAAGATCCAGAATTATGTTCACATTATCCTTCTTGTGCAATGTGTACTAATCCAGAAGAATTCTTTATTTCAAAATTAGAATATGCAAAATGGATTAAAGAGTTCCAAAAAATCAAAACGCCTCTAGTAAAATATAATTGTAAAAAGCATAACCTATTTGTTTGCAGATTTTGCTTTGGGGAATGATTTTATAAATCGGATTCTTGTCAGAAACAGTTAAATCAACCGGAAGAACAAGAAGTTCGAGAAATTCAACCTGGTCAATGACGCGATAAAGGTGAAAAAATATATGGACCAGTTGCTGATATTGTATACTGGCCAAAGAATAAGTATTGGGAATTAATCAAAGATATTCCAGAAAGTACAGCACCAACAATTTACAATTCTATTACAAGATGTCGAAAATCATATCTTAATGGAAGGGGTGGTTTAGAAAAAACAACACGCGCAATTCGAATTTTCAAAAATATAAATATGATTGTATTTATTCATACAAATGCGTTAGCTAAAGATTTTTGAGAAAAACGTGATGTAAAAGCTCAAACCTGGCATAGCTTCTTTAGATGGAATGGAGTGGGAGAGTGGACACCTGAACGCATAGGGAAGAAGAAATTTCCACAAGTTGTTATTTAGGATGAGATATGTACAGTTCCTAAGCACATTCTTGAAATGTTCATTAATTATTTATTAGAACATAAATGTCAGGTAATTTGTTGCAGTAACGATGCATAGCCTCCGCCATTTTTTGGAGAAATGTCACATAATTGGTTAAAAGAGCATGCTGATTATTACGAAGAAGTTTTAACTGATTATCGTGTAAAATGTTCTGAGCTACGTGAACTCAAAAAAGCTATGCGTCGAAAAAATAATCGAATACAATCAAAATTATTTCGAGGAATTCTCCCAATTATAGAAAAATAGGAACATCTCGAAAAGGAATGAACTCCCTCAGATTGTATATTATCAGCACATCACCTATCTTGAAGAATTGCATCACAAAAATGCCTTGAACTTCATCGTATTAAATATCCAGATCAACCGATTCCATTAATATATAGGCCAAGTGATGGACGTAAACAAAACTGCCTTATCCAAATTCCTGGCTCATCTGAAAAATGAGAACTAGTAAAAAATGATATAGTATATTTATCATTAAATACGCTTTCTAAAAAGTTTATAAAAAACATGTCAAGAGAAGAAAAAATACTTGACTGGGATTTGGGATATGCTATGACTGTGCATACTAGTCAAGGGATGACGCTTGAAGCTCCACAACGAGTTTGGGTTATCGATGAACATTTGGCGTAGGATAATTTAATATATCTTGTGGTTGGTCGTGTAGAATATTTAAACCAGCTTATTCGGATAGAAGGTCCCCCATTACCTCCTGAGATTGAGGAAGCAAGAAATAAAAAAGCAATTAAGCGATCCTTAAGACCATTTATTTCAGGAAAACTTGTAGGGTATATGAATCAAGATAAGAAAAAAGATTGTGAATTCAATCTATCTGTTGACTATATCCTCAAGTTAAAAGATTTGCAAGAAAATAAATGTGAATTATGTCTTAATGAAATGTTGTGGGAATGGGAGGTATCAATAGATTCAGATGATTCAGATCAATGGACAGTTGATCGGATTAATAATAATTTAGGACATATAGAAGGAAATGTACGTCTTACTTGTTTAGAATATAACTGAAATCATCGAACTTAATTCATGGCAGTGAGTTAAATTTAATGATAATGGTATCTACTTATGTGCCTCTGACGCTAGCTCTATTATTAAGATTTTTTTTTCATGAGTAATAAATATTTAATATATTGACTTAATGCTACATCAGTAAATTTTTTTAAACGTAAACCTTTGAAGTCCTTCACTCTGATAACCTTCGAATACCTCCAACATAAACGTAATATTTACAAAGGTTATTGGTACCAAAAACCTTCATTTTTATTAATAAAACGTAATACTCCAGAGGTTATTAATATTGATAACCTTTAATAACCTTCACTTTATCATAATAAACGTAATATTTGCGAAGGTTATTGGTCCGATAACCTTCAATAACCTTTGAAAACGAAATTATTACAATAACCTCCAACATAAAAAATTTCCTGATGTAGATGACTATGATCTCGAATATAAGAAAGAGTATGATGAATTTATCAAAGAATATGGATGGAGGGATGAATGGGATATTGATAATCTCGAATTCACTTCTCAGTGGTATAACTGGAAAGAAATTTTTGTTATGATCTCGGAATATTGGAATGAGAAGACAGTTAGACAGTGNCTGAAATCATCGAACTTAATTCATGGCAGTGAGTTAAATTTAATGATAATGGTATCTACTTATGTGCCTCTGACGCTAGCTCTATTATTAAGATTTTTTTTTCATGAGTAATAAATATTTAATATATTGACTTAATGCTACATCAGTAAATTTTTTTAAACGTAAACCTTTGAAGTCCTTCACTCTGATAACCTTCGAATACCTCCAACATAAACGTAATATTTACAAAGGTTATTGGTACCAAAAACCTTCATTTTTATTAATAAAACGTAATACTCCAGAGGTTATTAATATTGATAACCTTTAATAACCTTCACTTTATCATAATAAACGTAATATTTGCGAAGGTTATTGGTCCGATAACCTTCAATAACCTTTGAAAACGAAATTATTACAATAACCTCCAACATAAAAAATTTCCTGATGTAGATGACTATGATCTCGAATATAAGAAAGAGTATGATGAATTTATCAAAGAATATGGATGGAGGGATGAATGGGATATTGATAATCTCGAATTCACTTCTCAGTGGTATAACTGGAAAGAAATTTTTGTTATGATCTCGGAATATTGGAATGAGAAGACAGTTAGACAGTGGAAAGAAAAGGTACTTCAACAATTTGTATATAATTTACCTAATATAAAAAATCCGGTATCATTATTCAATACTTTTATAAATTTTGATAACTTTAAGTTTCCACAAATATTGGGCCTGATAGAATTGACAGATTGGAGAGATTTTGAATATGACATATAGACAGGATATATTGTTAATAATGGAGAGATTATCACAATCCAGAGTATTGATCATCAAACGGAATTATATTGTCGAAATACAATTTCGGAAGAAAAGGTAAGTAAAAACAGATAAATAAAGAATTTTTGATAATTATATTTACTTAATGTAGGAAAGCAAATCTGCTTACACATCCGCCATATATATTTTTTTTCGGTTAGCCCCATACCTCGTAGAGATGCCCTTTGGGCCTGATTATCTATTAAATAAAAAGTCATAGATAATAAAATCCATACGTTTGAGATAGCAAATATACAATATAAGTTATAGCAAAGTAAGAGATAAGTTAAGTGAATATGCTGAAAATTATATTGTTAACAATATTAAAACACCAGAAGCATGGTTACGGTTTGCAAAATATTATCCACCAAAATATATACGCAATCGTTTATTAAAACTAGGATATGAAATAAATAGTAGAGATTACTGGGAAAATTTTGTATTTCGTATCAAAAATAATTTAACCACCTATAAACAAATAAGTAATGACCCTGAATATAGGAATTTTAAAATTCAACTACATCAGTAAATTTTTTTAAACGTAAGCCTTCGAAGTCTTTCACTCTGATAACCTTCGAATACCTCCAACATAAACGTAATATTTATGAAGGTTATTGGTACCGAAAACCTTTATTTTTATTAATAAAATGTAATACTCCGGAGGTTATTGATATCGATAACCTTCAATAACCTTCATTTTATCATAATAAACGTAATATTTGCGAAGGTTATTGATCTGATAACCTTCAATAACCTTTGAAAACGAAATTATTACAATAACCTCCGACATAAAAAATTTCCTGATGTAGCATTGTATAAAAAAAATCGTGTATTATTAATTATCCAGCAGGCATATCGTTTACGAAGAAAACAAATTAATTCAGCTAAAGTAATTCAGCAAGCAGTAATTAAATGGCTTTATCGACCCGATGGATCATTTATGCAGCAAGCCAAAGATCGATATTATCAAAATGCGAATAAGTTAAGTTAAAAATACTAATTTCGTTTCAACTACATATTACGTTGTGCCATGATTATCTAATTTTTTACTGTATGTCATACCAGAATAATTATCGGTAATCGTTACAGATTAAAGTTAAATGGATCAACACAACGGTACTTACGCACTTGATACTTCATACAACGCAATTTCTCACATATACTTTCATTCATCGTTTTTTTGTTTAATTTTTTTATGACTCAGAGAGTCGCTCATTGGAGCTGTTTTTTCGCTGATCATAAATTTCACCAAGAATGAACTAATTTACCTATCTTTGCATCGTTTCGGACGTAATGCCAATTCGAGTTGGGATAATTTTTCAAGAGATGTATGAGTGGGTATATAGTTGAGAAAAGGTGGGTGTTTTCAGAAACTTATATGAGTTATGTTTACCAATATCTCATGTCTCGAAACACTTGTATTAAATATTCTTAAAGATTCATCTCCGAAAAAAATTGCAAGTGATATTAATATTCTCGAACTAGACCCATGCTCGTTATGCAATCAAGAGCTTTTTTTGTTCGAAATAAAAAACCCGATTACCATATTTGTCTGTAGACATACAGTCAGACCTATGTATAATCACCTTATATATAATCACCTTTTGCTATAATCACCGTTTTTTTTCGGTCCCGAATTTTTTATATTAATTTTCCCTATATATAATCACCACATATAATGATTTTATGTATAATCACTATCACCACCAACTATAAGTCCCATTATAAGAAATTTCCCTATGTATAATCACATATTCATGTGATCTATTGATAAAATTAATTCGATCGTTACACTTGCACAGCAGAAATTATTGATCTATCATTGAGATAATCATCTAGATGATAGATTATTATCTATTAACCGAATTTTTTATTATTTTTTTTAAATAAATTAAATAAATTAAATAAATCGTGAATATAATTTGTCACATCTTCTGATTTCAGCTGTTTTTCCGTTATTTAGAGGAAGTTATTATTCGTTATATTAAATACCTTTATTCCACTATGTTTACATCACCTTTCAATCTATTTAAATAATTATTTTTATTATCCATTATTCGAATTTATTATATTTTTAATTTTTTTTAAAAAAAATCACAAGCATATTTCGTCGCGTCTTCTAATTTCGGCTATTTTTCCATTATCTACCTTTATTCTTTTTTTTTATTTGTACACCTTCCGATCTATCTATTTTTCATATCCTACTGGCCAATAGCCTATCCCAACAGTATTTTTCTGATTTGGATTAATTTATTTAAAAGGTATGACAGTATAAGTAAATTATATTTTACTCTTTAACAAATATGCCATTACAAAAGAAAAAACAGAGACGCTCAGCTATTAGTCAACAAATAAAGAAAGAAATTTGTCTTTATTCTAAACAAAATCCAGATAAATCTCATACTGAAATTGCAAACCAATTTAATATTGATTATTCTAACTTGTCTTTAAAACGCTCTACTATTTCAAAAATACTCAAGGATAAAGAAAAATGGGAGAACTTTGTATCAACTGAAAATTCTGCAAAAGTTTTTAGAGAACGTTCAGTAAAATTTCCTCATTTAGAAAAGGCTATTAGTCTTTGGATAAGTCAAGTATCAGCTAGTGGTCTTACTATTAGTGATAATATTTTATGTGAAAAGGCTGGGGAATTTGCACAGGCATTAAATATTTCAAAAAAATCATTATCATTATCTCATGGTTGGTTAATGGGATTTAAACAAAGAAATTATTTACGTTCTTTTATTTTGCACGGTGAAGCTAATAGTGCACCATTAGAAATGTTACCTCAACAAAGAAAATTTTTTCAAGAATTGTTATCTAACTATGAACTTGAAAATATTTATAATGCTGATGAAACTGGATTGTTTTACAGAATGACAAACAATCAAACATTAGCAACTGGTCCTGTTAAGGGTAGAAAAAAGGTAAAAGCATATTTTTTATTTAAATAATATTATATTATTTTTTTAAATAATTTATTAAAAATTTTATCTTTAGGATAAATCACGATTAACTGTATTGTTAGCAACTAATGCTATTGGTACTTCAAAATTGAAACCTTTAGTAATTGGAAAATATGAACGTCCAAGATGTTTTAAAAATATTAATATGTCAATGCTTCCAGTAACATACAAAGCAAATTCAAAAGCTTGGATGCGTCATGATATTTTTGAAAATTGGTTAAAGGATTTGGATTACAAATTTCGTTTAGAACAAAGAAAAATAATATTACTAATTGATAATGCAGCATCACACACAAATCCTGGTCATATTGATGATGAAAATGATGACAATGATGATCAAGATCTAATTCAAACTCAAGGAATTCGTCTCACAAATATTAAATTACAATATTTACCTCCAAATACAACAGCACATTTACAACCATGTGATGCTGGAATTATAAATAACTTCAAGGTATGTTACAAATAATTTTATTTAAAATTAAATATGCTAAAAATTTAATTAATATATAAAATATTATTTTATTATAGTTAAAATATAAACAATTATATTGTCGTGACCTTATTCAAAGATTTGAAAGAAACGAAAATATAGATAAATTGTAATTTATTTATTTAACAAATATAAGAATAATAATAATTTTTTATTTTTAATTGTTTTTAATTGTTTTTAATTGTTTTTTTAATTATTTTTTAGCAAATTAAATGTCAAAGAAGCAATTGATTTTATTGGAGAAGCTTGGGAAAAAGTAACACAATCAACAATTACAAATTGTTGGATAAAAACAGGCATTTTACCAGATACAAATGAAGAAGAAATTAATAATGCTGAAAATAATATGCAAGATGAATATTTACAAAATCAAAATGAAATTAACAATCTTTTATTAGATATAAATATTCCACTAGAATTTGATGACAATGATATAGCTACTGAAGAACCATTAACAGATGATCAAATAATTGAAATGGTATTAGAAGAAAATAATTTTGCATCACAAAATATTAACGATGAATCTGACAATGAAGAAACACCTACTGTTAGTATGAAAGAAGGTCTTGTATCTTTAAAAAAATGGATAAGTTTTTTTGAACAACAAAATTCAGATGATTTTTGTTTTGAAGATTTAATCAAGTTTAAAAAATATGTACGAATTATTGAAAAAATGGAATTTGCAAGCAAAAAACAAACAAAATTAGATAGTGTTTTTTCTACAGATATGAGTTTTGAAACAACTGAAGTAGATATTTTAAATTCTAATTATGAAATGAATGAAAATTTTGAAATAACTGAAGTAGATACTTTAAATTCTAATGAAAATTTTGAATTGGAAGATTATATGTAATATAAAAATTTAATAAAAGTTATATATAAAAATTTATAATCACCGGTGATATATTTTTTATATGATGTGATTATATATAGGTTTTTATGTAATATCACATTTGCTTATAATCACCACCAAAATTTGGTCCCGAGGTGGTGATTATACATAGGTCTGACTGTATATACCATCGTGACTGCATCAAAAATTCTATTAAGAAACGTTCAATATGCCCAAAGGCCGATTGCAAGAAAGAAGTGGAATCTACGATTGATAGTATGCCCAAAAGTCAGAATACTAACGATTTGATGGATATATCTTCGTCATTATTTACTGACCTCCTCTTCTCAAGTCCATCTAAAAAGCATGTTAGTGAATCTATCAACAAATAATCTAGCAAGAAAGTGAAGATAAAAAATGAAGATTTATCCATGTTAAAAAAACTTATCAAGGAGTTATCATCACAAAGCTCTTCGAGTATCACCTTTTTGCAAACAGTCAAGAGCTCGGATAATTTTATTGACCTGTACAATGCGCTTATTAAGGCCAAAGAACAAGTGGAGACCACAAATCAGGAAGTTATTAGGAGCTATTTTGCGTTTGGGAAAAAACTTGAGGATAGATTCGAGTATTATAAAAAAAGTAATAGAGAGTGTAAGGCTCTGAAAAAACTTATCGATGAGGTCACAAAACAGCTCCCTAACGACCTCTCGAGGAATGCAATCGAGAAAAGACTAGAAAGGGCAAGGAAGATTTACTACCTTTTCAGTAATATTGGATATAATAAGATACAACTGGTAAAATCTTATTCTGCATTGAGAATTTCTAAATTAAGTTGAGATGAGATCGATGCTATAGAAGAAAAGTTTGAATAGAGATAATTGTCATTTACTGCGCCAAGACATGTGACTTCGCTAACCGACTCGGTTAAGAAATTCATAAATTATTTCGTAATGCATGTATTTTTTATTTATGGGTAGAGCCTAGTAACTTTAACACATAAAAATTATAGTCGCTTTGTACTACGAATCAATAAATTTTCCAATGTATTTTTTTAGTTACAGTGGACTCCCTCTAAAGTTACCTCCTGTATAAGCACTCCTTTCTTTAAATCACACTTTAACTTGGCCCGATTTTTTTTATAAATAAAATCCCTTTATACAATCACAATATTAATTATAAGCATAGTTACACCAATTGTCAGTCCCAACAATATATGAATATATAGTAATTTCCTCCCACATAATCACATGAATTTTTATATAAATTTGTGAATATGTACGCGCAGTACGTGCAGTATACCTGCCACCCAAATTCAAAATCCAAATGCCAAAATCCCAAATGTCAAAATCCCAAATCCCAAATACTAGTAATTTGTGCATTTTGGCATCCCAAATCCCAAATTATTTGGGATTTGGGCAACATGTATAACGTGCAGTTATGCGCAGTACGTGCAGTTCATATATTACACGTAGTATTGTCGCGGTCTGCGCAGAATAAAAGAAAGTTACGTGAATCAGTCTCACCAAATTTAGGATAACCACACGATAATTCAATGTATAACTAACGCACTTCTCTTGTGCACAAATTCACGAAGCAGGCAATCAGTCGATCTAAACCTGCTTCCTAACACTCTTAAACACTGCAATTTCGTGTATTATCTGAAGGTACGATGAGTAAGTGGAGTAAAAGTGTCTTTATTACCGCTTACTCACTGCCAGAATTCGATAGACGTCCGAAGTAACTTACAAAGAAATAAAAGAACAGTTTATAAAAGTATTAAAGGTTTATTGCGGGTATAACAATAGAGATATATTACTGCTTTTGGCGTATCTTATCTTTATTGCTACGCAAGAGTTTATTTTATTACGGAATATTTTTAGAATTATTAGGTCACTATGGGGTCATTTATTAACTGTTTACAAAATTATTTATTATTATTAATCAAAGAAAAGTTTATTACAAAGAAATTATTTAGAAATTCATTTATTATTACTAATTATCTACAGAAACCTATTTTTACTATTATTTATTTTATTAATTTTGAAAGTATTTCGGAATTATTATTATTATCAAAAATGTAGGAATTTATTTAGAATTATAAGTGCAAAAAAAAAGAAGAAAATTTTCCCGCCCGAAGGAATCTCTCCTTTCTACTGCCTAACTATGATTTCTTATACCTTTTCCTTTGTTTACCTTTACCCTGGTTGCTACCCATATTTCGTTACTTGAAGGTATCGTGCGAGGGTGAATAAATAATCGCCTTGTTTTTCACCCTGGTGGTGGCACATAATCTGCCTTGGTACAACTACCACCTCTGTTCGCCACCTTCAGTGGTCACAGACGTTTCCGTGTCACCACAGACATTTCCTCCTTCAAGGGGGAGCCCCTGCGACCCTACTAGCTCCCCGAAAGTGTCCTCTGTTACATGTAGGTCCAATTTTCTACACGCCTGCAGAAACCTCTCGTATTCTTGCTTGGGTAGCCTGTAGACCCAGTGGGGTGTGATGTGCCGAAATCTTTTTGGGTAGAACATCCCGACTTCGAGAGAGAGCGACCTTGCCCTTAGGGCTATAGTGTGCGTCCGTGCACCGTTTCGTTGAGAATATTTCCCCAGCTCTTGCTTGAGTGTTGTGGCTGTTAGTTCCTGTTGGGCGTTATATATATATTCCCCAAGTTTTCTGTAGGCGTTCATTCGTTGCCCACTAGAGTTGTCCGGATTTGTTGCTATGGATAACAATCCTGTTGCGTCATGACCTGGTACGGCTTCTGTTAGGTCATATTCTTCCTCCGCAGCAGTCACGGCGTCCATGACATACGGTAGCAAGAAATCGTCCTCTCGCATTGTCCTCGTGCTGATCGCGGGTTCCGCCAGGTTGACCGTCTCGCCTTCGGCTATCAGGTGTATTCCCGTTTTATCCAGGACTACTTGTGCTTCCCTCGAAATTGATAGTAATTCTCTGCGAACTTGGTTAATCCTTTTATAAAATCCTTCGGTCACTTGCATATTTGTCCTTTCTGTCTCTGTTGGGTGCGATAAAAGGTTGGTTCACACTTTCTTGAGTCACTATGTCTTTTAAGGTCCAAGTATTACCCCTCCTGTCGCCCCACGTGATGCGAAACCCCTTTGTTTGTAGGACTTTAGGCGGTTTCCGTGAACTGGCCGGTGGTTAAATATTTCCCCATCAGTACGTCTCAATATGTACGACCCGTTTCCTAGAACACGATGGACGTAGTATGGTCCCGTCCATCGGCTTTGAAACTTGTCGCCGTGCACGTTCTTTAAGTCCGAGCGATACTCCAGTACCATATCGCCGGTTTTATATGCCATAATTCTGATTTTCCTGTCGTGTGCGTCCTTTTGTTTTCTCTGTGCATCCTTGATATTTCGAGTTGCCTTTATTTTATCGTCTGTGAATATACTCGCGATCTCACTAACCCTTTTCTTGATCAATTCCTCGTATGGTTTTTCGTCGAGTTCTTCAGCTGGCCAGGTGGCAACGTCCAATTCTATCGGTAGAGTAGGGGCACGACCATAGAGCAAGTAAAAGGGTTCGTACTTCGTGGTCCTGTTTCTCGTTGTTCGGTACGCAAAAAGGGCTGGGGGTATCAGCACGTCCCAGTCGCAATCGGTTTCTTGGACACATTTTATCAACACTTTGCACAGGGTCTGGTTGAACCGTTCCGTCAATCCATTGCTTTGTGGATGATACGCTGACGTGAGCCTGTGTTGGGTTCCCATTATCCTTGTTAAGTTCGCAACTATTTGGCTGACGAACGCTAACCCCCTATCTGATAACATTTCTCTAGGACAGCCGTGTCGACATATGATTTCGTCGTATAAGAACCAGGCGATTGATACTGCATCTGCCTTTTCTAGGGCCTTTGCTTCTGGCCATTTCGTGAAGTAATCTGTTGCTACTACTATGTATTTCTTTGATGTCGTCGTTGGCTTTAGTGGACCCACTATATCTATTCCAATCCTGTCGAACGCTTGTCCCACTTTTATGGGTCGTAGTTCTTCGTTTCGCGAAGCTTTTCCTTGTCGTTGACAAATATCGCACGACTCCACATAATTCCTTATATCCTTTCCCATACCGGGCCAAAAATACCGTTGTCTTGTTCTATCGGTGGTAGCTCTTATACCAAAGTGTCCTGCACTTGGCGTATCGTGCATGTTATAAAGTATCTCGGTTACGTTTTCCGTGGTTATAACTCGTAAAGGGTTGCCGTTTTGGTTACGCTTGAATAATATATTATCTTGCACCATGTAGTGATTCGCCTGTTGCCGTAGTTGCCGTCGTCGTTCGTTTGTCCCATTCGGTGGGAAAGTATGGTTTATTAAGTACTCAATTATTTGATTATACGTATTTAAGTCCATTCTAGGGTTCCGCTTGCGTGTCTTTATGAATTATCTGGGTTATGTAATTTCGTGTTGACTACCCTGGGCCTAGTTTGTGGATCTGGAGAGGGAGTCCGCGTTAGTGTTGAGCCTCCCTTGTTTGTAGATTATTTCGTAGTCGTATTCGGATAATTCAAAGATCCAGCGAGCTATTCTCCCTTTTGGTTGCGGACGGTTCTTCAACCAGGTGAGGGCCAGGTTGTCGGTGTATAAATTGAACTTGGGACCGTGCAAATAGTGCCTAAAGTGTCGTACGGACCAGATCACGGCAAGGCATTCTCTTTCTACGACGGTGTAATTCTGTTCGGCGGCGGATAAGAGTCGACTGGCGTATGCGATTGGGTGTTCTCGTTTATCTTCGTCCTCCTGGGAGAGCACAGCTCCAATACCCCAGTTGGATGCGTCGGTAGCAAGCGTAAATTGTTTAGAAAAGTCGGGATACACCATTATTGGTGCAGTTGTCAGGTATTTCTTTAGTGTATTAAAAGCGAGTTGATGTTCGCACTCCCACTTGAAGGGGACATCTCTCTTCGTTAAACTGTGTAGCGGTTTCGCGATTGTCGCGAACCCTTTTATAAACCTTCGATAGTAGGACGCTAATCCCAGGAAAGCGCGAACATTGGTTTTGTCTTGTGGGGCCGGGTAGAGCTGTACCTTTTCGATCTTCGACGGGTCGGGTGAAATTCCCTCAACCGTTATTACGTGCCCCAAAAACGCGAGTCTTGTTTTGAAGAAGTCGCACTTCTCCAAGTTTACCTTTAACCCGGCTCTCACCAGGAGCACGAAAACGTTTCTAAGATGCTCCACATGTTCCTCATAGGTTCTCGAGAAGACAATAATATCGTCGATATACACGAGTACGAATTTCCAGAGGACCTCGTGCAAGGCTTTATCCATCACCCGCTGAAACGTTGCAGGGGCGTTGATCAGGCCAAAGGGCATCACGACGAATTCGTATATGCCGCAAGGTGTGGCGAAGGCGGTCTTTTCCCTATCCTTAGGCGTTACTTCCACCTGCCAAAATCCTGATGCCAGATCTAGTGTTGAGAAATACGCGGAGTGTCCTAGGGCGTCCAGCATATCGGCTATTCGTGGCATAGGGTATGCATCTGGCTTCGTCGCTGCATTCAACTTTCTGTAGTCGACGCAAAGCCTATATTTCCCGTTTTTCTTGTTTACCACCACCGTGGGCGCGGACCATGGGCTAAAAGACTTCTGGATCAGTCCGTTATCCAGCATTCGGGCCATTTCCTCCTTCAAGAATTTCAAGTGTCGCGGGGAGGTACGATACGGGTGTAGTTTGATGGGTTTCGCCTCACCGGTGTCGATGGTGTGCTGATACAGGTTGGTCCTCCCGAGTTGTGATATGTCNGTCGATATACACGAGTACGAATTTCCAGAGGACCTCGTGCAAGGCTTTATCCATCACCCGCTGAAACGTTGCAGGGGCGTTGATCAGGCCAAAGGGCATCACGACGAATTCGTATATGCCGCAAGGTGTGGCGAAGGCGGTCTTTTCCCTATCCTTAGGCGTTACTTCCACCTGCCAAAATCCTGATGCCAGATCTAGTGTTGAGAAATACGCGGAGTGTCCTAGGGCGTCCAGCATATCGGCTATTCGTGGCATAGGGTATGCATCTGGCTTCGTCGCTGCATTCAACTTTCTGTAGTCGACGCAAAGCCTATATTTCCCGTTTTTCTTGTTTACCACCACCGTGGGCGCGGACCATGGGCTAAAAGACTTCTGGATCAGTCCGTTATCCAGCATTCGGGCCATTTCCTCCTTCAAGAATTTCAAGTGTCGCGGGGAGGTACGATACGGGTGTAGTTTGATGGGTTTCGCCTCACCGGTGTCGATGGTGTGCTGATACAGGTTGGTCCTCCCGAGTTGTGATATGTCACTTGCCACTAGTTCCGGGAATTCTTGAATAACCTTGTTGACTTGCTGCTTGTGTTCATTTTCTTCAAGCATCTCCATGCCTCCACATGCCAGGTTGCAGCGGATGTCGCGGACCTCTTCTCTTGGGAGTACAGACGTGGCTTCCCAGTCTTGCAGTCGTTCTTCGCATATCTCACACCTATCTTCCTTTGTTTCCAGATATCGGTCGCACCAGCAGTATGTCTTTGGTCCCAACACCCCGCGTCTATCCTTTTTCCCTCTGACACCGTCGAAACAATATGTCAAGTAATCGTGTGTTTCCCAGTCGATGAGTTTGGAGCTTGTGCGTATTCCCTCAGGGGTGATATTGTATATCGTGTTGGCCTCTCGCTGGGCTAGTTCGTAGGTTAATCCTGTAAAATCCGTCACGTCGCTTTCTTCGCCTGAATCGGTGTCTTCGCTTTCATCTTCGCTGTCCTCGTCATCGTCATCATTCGGTGCTATCGGGTTTGTATTTCTGCAGGGGACTTCCACTGTACCTTCGTCGTCCTTTAACGTCAGCTTACATTCTTGGTAATCGATAATTGCCTTCGCTTTCCTCAACCAATCCGTGCCTAGGACTAACGCATATCCCGTTGCATCGATTACCTCCATGTCTACCGTTACGGTTTTATTCTCCAATTTTACAGGTACTTGGGTCACGATTCCCAAGCTAGGACGCTTCTCGCCGTGTATGCCGATAATCCTCCTATTTGATGGTCCTTCGATCCTTCTTCCCAGCGATTCCATGAAGCTCTTCGAGACGATACTGATAGATGACCCGCTGTCGAGGATCACTTCAACCTTCCATCCTGCGACTTGAGCTTTGCACATCATGGGCGTGTTTCCTTCCGTATTCGCATGGTTTGCCGCTTTTGTAACCTTTGTTCGTTTTATTGTCAGGGCTTTTCGCGCTTCAGTTCGGTAGGGTGTCATCGTCAGTAGTTGTCCTAGTGTGATGTTGGCTTTCGTCGTCAATAGGTCGGTGACTATAGAGTAGGGCGGGGCGTCTTGGGCTATAAGTGGTTGTCGAACAGGGGGTACTTTCTTTCTTTTCCTTTTTCCGCGGTCCTCGGACACTTCTTCTTTCCTTGCGGAGCGCAACCTTTTTGCTATAGGTTGAGCCTCACCTTCTTTATCCGTAGGGCTTGGCCTTTCCGTTATCACTTTTGTTCCGCCAGTTTTAAACGAGGGCTTTGTATTATTCGCACGCTCACCCTCCAGAGGTGCGACTATCAGTTTAAATGCTGTTGCTCTTTCCAGTCAGTCGCTGTGGGCCGTCCGACTTCCTCTTCTTGGGTTGTGAAAGTGCTACCGCTTGTTCCGTTTTGGGGTGCTTGGGGTGTAGGTTGGTTTGTTACGGCGTTGGTTTGGGTTCTGGTTGGTTCTTGGATGGGGAGGGTGTTGGGATTCCTTTGGTGTCCTGGTCTCATAGGGCATCCTCGCGACATATGTCCCGTCTGACCGCAGGTGTAGCAGCGAAACGGATCGTTGACGTTGCTGCGATTCCTCGTATTTTGCTCCCTATTTTCGTTGTAATAATTCGGTCGCCTGTAATTTGTCGTTTTGTTTTCCTTTTCCACGATTCTTTGTAGCGTTTCGGCTATTGGGGCCAGGGCCTTCTGCACTATTTGTTCTATCCTATCTTCCTTTTCGTTNTTTCTTTCTTTTCCTTTTTCCGCGGTCCTCGGACACTTCTTCTTTCCTTGCGGAGCGCAACCTTTTTGCTATAGGTTGAGCCTCACCTTCTTTATCCGTAGGGCTTGGCCTTTCCGTTATCACTTTTGTTCCGCCAGTTTTAAACGAGGGCTTTGTATTATTCGCACGCTCACCCTCCAGAGGTGCGACTATCAGTTTAAATGCTGTTGCTCTTTCCAGTCAGTCGCTGTGGGCCGTCCGACTTCCTCTTCTTGGGTTGTGAAAGTGCTACCGCTTGTTCCGTTTTGGGGTGCTTGGGGTGTAGGTTGGTTTGTTACGGCGTTGGTTTGGGTTCTGGTTGGTTCTTGGATGGGGAGGGTGTTGGGATTCCTTTGGTGTCCTGGTCTCATAGGGCATCCTCGCGACATATGTCCCGTCTGACCGCAGGTGTAGCAGCGAAACGGATCGTTGACGTTGCTGCGATTCCTCGTATTTTGCTCCCTATTTTCGTTGTAATAATTCGGTCGCCTGTAATTTGTCGTTTTGTTTTCCTTTTCCACGATTCTTTGTAGCGTTTCGGCTATTGGGGCCAGGGCCTTCTGCACTATTTGTTCTATCCTATCTTCCTTTTCGTTGTCCCTGTTTCGCGTAGGTGCGAATCCCTGCATACCGGTGGGGGTGACGACGCCGTATCCGGCTGTGGTTTCAGGATAAGTTTGAGCATTCTCCTCAAACTGTCTCGCGATTCTGATAGCCGTTTCTAGGGTGGGGTACTCTTGGGACAGGATAAGCGGTCTTGCTTGGTAGGCGATATCTTTCCGCAGTCCTTTTAAGAATTGCCATACCTTCTCGTCTTCGCTCCATCTGTTTTCACCGTCAATCCTCCTGATTAGTTTCTTTATGTCGTTTGCATATCGCTCCACAGTTTCACCCAGTTTCTGGACCTTCATTTGTAGCTCGAACCTCCACTGGTTTATTAGGGCGGTAGTCTTGAAGGCAGTCATAAAGGAGGATTCGAATGACACGTGGTTCTGGTCGTTCCAACGGGTGATAGGGTTTCGTCCCTCTTGGGTTTCGTTAAACCATTGTGCGGCCGCTCCCTGCAAGTATCCACTAACCACGCGAAGCTTGTATTCGCTGCTATATTGATTTATCTTCGCGGACCTATTGAATTCTTCCAACCATTCCATCGGGTCTTGATTTCCTCCGCAGAACGACGGTATCTTCGCGTCATTCCTTATGCGGAAGGCATCTTGTAGCCCTCTTATCAAGGCGTTAGTTTCGTTTTCTTCAGCTACCCGACTCATTCCCCTAGTTATTCGCTTGGTTATCTTTCTGTTTGACAAATCGGCCGTTGCTTGTTGGGGTACCAATAAGGAAAGTATTTCTAGATTCTTATATTTTCGTTTCGTTGCACGAATTTCTATCAGATTGCCCTTCGCCGTAAATCCGTTGATTAATGATATTTTTATTATGCTAAGGGCTGCTTTCGATCACTGTTTTTTCGCCAAAGGCCGAGATAGTCAAAAGTTTATTCTATTTTCGGTGGTGATTTATTTTTGCCTCAAAAAAGAAAAGAAAAAAAAAATATAGTTTGATTTAAAAGGGGATCTTCGAAGTGGATTCTAACTAAATATGTTAAAGATTTTCGTAAATCCGTGGAACGGATTTACTTTAATCGAGAAATAAAGGCACTTTATGCCCACCTCACAGGAGGCACCAAATTCTGTCGCGGTCTGCGCAGAATAAAAGAAAGTTACGTGAATCAGTCTCACCAAATTTAGGATAACCACACGATAATTCAATGTATAACTAACGCACTTCTCTTGTGCACAAATTCACGAAGCAGGCAATCAGTCGATCTAAACCTGCTTCCTAACACTCTTAAACACTGCAATTTCGTGTATTATCTGAAGGTACGATGAGTAAGTGGAGTAAAAGTGTCTTTATTACCGCTTACTCACTGCCAGAATTCGATAGACGTCCGAAGTAACTTACAAAGAAATAAAAGAACAGTTTATAAAAGTATTAAAGGTTTATTGCGGGTATAACAATAGAGATATATTACTGCTTTTGGCGTATCTTATCTTTATTGCTACGCAAGAGTTTATTTTATTACGGAATATTTTTAGAATTATTAGGTCACTATGGGGTCATTTATTAACTGTTTACAAAATTATTTATTATTATTAATCAAAGAAAAGTTTATTACAAAGAAATTATTTAGAAATTCATTTATTATTACTAATTATCTACAGAAACCTATTTTTACTATTATTTATTTTATTAATTTTGAAAGTATTTCGGAATTATTATTATTATCAAAAATGTAGNAGTCGATCTAAACCTGCTTCCTAACACTCTTAAACACTGCAATTTCGTGTATTATCTGAAGGTACGATGAGTAAGTGGAGTAAAAGTGTCTTTATTACCGCTTACTCACTGCCAGAATTCGATAGACGTCCGAAGTAACTTACAAAGAAATAAAAGAACAGTTTATAAAAGTATTAAAGGTTTATTGCGGGTATAACAATAGAGATATATTACTGCTTTTGGCGTATCTTATCTTTATTGCTACGCAAGAGTTTATTTTATTACGGAATATTTTTAGAATTATTAGGTCACTATGGGGTCATTTATTAACTGTTTACAAAATTATTTATTATTATTAATCAAAGAAAAGTTTATTACAAAGAAATTATTTAGAAATTCATTTATTATTACTAATTATCTACAGAAACCTATTTTTACTATTATTTATTTTATTAATTTTGAAAGTATTTCGGAATTATTATTATTATCAAAAATGTAGGAATTTATTTAGAATTATAAGTGCAAAAAAAAAGAAGAAAATTTTCCCGCCCGAAGGAATCTCTCCTTTCTACTGCCTAACTATGATTTCTTATACCTTTTCCTTTGTTTACCTTTACCCTGGTTGCTACCCATATTTCGTTACTTGAAGGTATCGTGCGAGGGTGAATAAATAATCGCCTTGTTTTTCACCCTGGTGGTGGCACATAATCTGCCTTGGTACAACTACCACCTCTGTTCGCCACCTTCAGTGGTCACAGACGTTTCCGTGTCACCACAGTATTATTTGGACAATGGCAAGATCATCTAGATTATTCATCCGTTCTCAAAATACTCAAAATACAAATCGAGTTCGCTCTGCTATTAGTTTAGATATAAAAAAAGAAATATGTGAATATATGTTGGCAAATCTTAACACAAATCAAACTTCAGTCGCGTCATTTTTTAACACAAAATATGTTGGGTTAAATATTAATAGAACAACTATAAGTAAAATATGGAAAAATGGTTAACAATACTTTCCAATTCCAATACCTCACAAATATTTCGTCAACGCCCTGTCCAGTTTCCTGAATTAGATAAAGTAATGCAAATTTGGACATCCCAAGCAGTAGCAGTTGGACTTCCTATATCTGATGCAATATTACAACAAAAAGGTTTGGAATTTGCCAAGCTATTAAATATAGAAAATCAATTAAAATGTACAAATGGTTGGATATATCGATTCAAATCAAGAAATGGATTACAAAAATTTAACTTTTCAGGAGATATTAATAGTGTACCACTTCAGACTTTACCAGAAGAACGTTCAAAGTTACGAATGATTTTAGCTGAATATAATTATGATGATATTTATAATGCTGATGAGACAGGACTTTTTTTTCGAATGGAACCTAACCAGACACTCAATACAGAAGCAATTGCAGGTCGAAAAAAGGTAAAAATATTAAAAAAAATTTTTTAAAATTCGTTTTATTATAATTTAATTAATAATTTTGCTGCGCCATCCGATCTAATATTATTTGCATGTAGTGTTGTTAAGTTCAAGCTGAACCGAACCGAACCGGACTGGACCGATGGGGCTGAACCGGTTTGACTTGAAAGTTTCAAGTCGACGGTTCGGTTCGACTTCAAGTCGATCGACTTGCGGTTTAGCTTGACTTGATTGTGACAAGTCGATAGGAAGTCGATGGGACCGATGGGACCGAACTATATCACATGTTATAATTTTACGTTCATCGATTTATTCTAAGTATTACGTTTCAATAATTTTTTTCTAATTCCTGTTTATTTATTTGTGTATAACGAAGTCCTTTTACATATGTACACTAGTTTAAGACCACCTTAATGATTTGCATAAACGATTAACAAAAAAAAAAAGTATAGCAAAAAATTGTTATTTATTTAATAATATAATTTTTATTAATATAATAAAATATTGATTGACAAAAAATCACGATTTTCATCAATTTGTCAGTGGTGTATTTAATTAAAACGTGGATTCTATACTAATATTTATTTTTAAAAAAATAAAATTTCTACATACATATACTATAAAATAAATAAGCTAATAGAACATTTCGTATAAACTTATTTATCCATCCCCTCACTTATCAAACTATCTATTTATTTTTTCGCTTACTCATCTGACTATTTATCCTCACCGTTCAACAATCTATCCATCCACTCACCCGTTCAACCATCCATCTATCTATCCGTCTAATCTATTCATCCATTTACCCGTCCAACTNTGATGATATTTATAATGCTGATGAGACAGGACTTTTTTTTCGAATGGAACCTAACCAGACACTCAATACAGAAGCAATTGCAGGTCGAAAAAAGGTAAAAATATTAAAAAAAATTTTTTAAAATTCGTTTTATTATAATTTAATTAATAATTTTGCTGCGCCATCCGATCTAATATTATTTGCATGTAGTGTTGTTAAGTTCAAGCTGAACCGAACCGAACCGGACTGGACCGATGGGGCTGAACCGGTTTGACTTGAAAGTTTCAAGTCGACGGTTCGGTTCGACTTCAAGTCGATCGACTTGCGGTTTAGCTTGACTTGATTGTGACAAGTCGATAGGAAGTCGATGGGACCGATGGGACCGAACTATATCACATGTTATAATTTTACGTTCATCGATTTATTCTAAGTATTACGTTTCAATAATTTTTTTCTAATTCCTGTTTATTTATTTGTGTATAACGAAGTCCTTTTACATATGTACACTAGTTTAAGACCACCTTAATGATTTGCATAAACGATTAACAAAAAAAAAAAGTATAGCAAAAAATTGTTATTTATTTAATAATATAATTTTTATTAATATAATAAAATATTGATTGACAAAAAATCACGATTTTCATCAATTTGTCAGTGGTGTATTTAATTAAAACGTGGATTCTATACTAATATTTATTTTTAAAAAAATAAAATTTCTACATACATATACTATAAAATAAATAAGCTAATAGAACATTTCGTATAAACTTATTTATCCATCCCCTCACTTATCAAACTATCTATTTATTTTTTCGCTTACTCATCTGACTATTTATCCTCACCGTTCAACAATCTATCCATCCACTCACCCGTTCAACCATCCATCTATCTATCCGTCTAATCTATTCATCCATTTACCCGTCCAACTATCCATCTATTTTGGTGATATTTTACCCGTCCAACTATCCATCTATTTTGGTGATATCAATCCTATTACATAATTAATATTTTTTTGATCCACTACTGCTCGAAGTATTTTTTTTTTTAAATTGTGCCGTTTGTGATATTTTATATTATGTTTATTTTTTTAAGTACATTTTCGTTATCTAATTTTTTTTTTTCTTATTTAAATTATTTAAAAAATTATATTAAATTGTATTTTACAATAGATCACATGGAATCAAGGACTTAAAAATACCGAAAAATATAAACCGAAATAAGTGAAAGTAAACGGAAATAAGTAAACGAAAATAAATAAACGGAAGCAAGTAACTATATACTATTACACATACCTAGTAATCTAAGCTAGCAACCGGTGGCTCTAAGTCTTTGTTGAAGTATTTTTGTTTGTAGTAGTATCGCTAGTTATAAAAAATAGAATTAAGAGACAACGGACGATCGGGTAGACAAATTAGACAAATAGAAAAACGTAAGTATAAATAAAAAAATAAAATGAATAATTAAACAAGCGTAATATTTTAAAAAACTTACTTACCAATTCATTATCATTAGTATTGAAATTATGTTGTCCGAACGTATACTTTAACACGAAAATTCCAATTACGAAAATTCTAATCACGAAAATTTTAATTTACATGGCAACCAAGAGATATTCCAGTCTGAAAAGTAAATATTTATAAATAAATGTGTATATAATATTGAAAAAAAAAATAAAACAAAAAAATAATACTTTTTTTTTACTCATATTTCTTTTCATTGAAGAAATTAATTTTTTTTTTCCTTGATGGATGATCATTGATTATCTATCATATATATCGGGACTTAAAAAAATTAATTTTTCGCGTTACTTTAACTATTTTTTTTTCTTTACACTTACTCGTTTACATTACTTAATATCTATAATGAGTAATATTGACAATAATTTAATGGAGATAGTGGAGGTAGAGGATGAAATGGAATGGCCAGTTATTGTCATTGAAAAAAATACACATGAATATGATAAGGAAGAATCTAAAGAAGTTAATTCTTTAGAAAAAAATGAAAAAAAAACACCTCCAGTTCGCTCACCAAGTGTTGTTTGGCAATATTATGAAAAAATACTTGATAAAGAAGGTATTCACATACATACTAAATGTAAATATTGTAATCAAAAATATAGTGTAAAATGTTCTACAACAACCCTTAATGACCATTTTAAAAAGAAACATGAAAAAATTCAACCAAAAAAAGTGGGATCAATAGAAGCAGCATTTACAAATATTAAATTAGTACAAGGAGAAGATTGTTTAAATTTATTAAACAGGCTTATTAATTGGATAATTGCAGAATGTCTACCATTTAGAACTGTAGATAGTCCACTTTTTCATGAATTTATTACTGGTTTTAATCCTAAGTTTCAAATTCCTTCACGACAAACTCTTCGTAAAAAAATTGATGATAAATATATACAATATAAAAGTAATATTATTAAAATGTTTCAGGTAAATTTATCTTTTTATTGTTAATTTATATTATATCTAGTTTTTTCAATTAAATTAATTATTTTAAATTATAATTGTTATATTGATTAATTATTTAGGAAAATAATTCAAAGTTTACTTTTACATCTGATATATGGACTTCTGATACTGGTGCTCCTTATATGGTTCTTACTGCACATTGGATAAATAATGAATGGAATTTGAAACATGCAGTAATTGCATTTCAAAGGTTTCCTCATCCACACACTGGATTACAAATTGAAAGAGCTACTTATAAAATTCTTCAAGATTTTTCAATTGTAACAAAAGCTTTAGCAATTACAATTGACAATGGATCTAATCAAGTTGCAGCTATGACAAAACTTACTGATACTCTTTTAAATGAATCTCAAATACCTTTTTATGTAATTAGATGTGGTGCACATACAACATCAGGAAATTTTAATAGGCAAAAATTTACGCAAATTTTCACTTCGAAAATTTCCGCAAATTTCCGACACCTTCGGAAATTTCCGCAAAAAATTTTTGCAACTTTTCACACAGTTTTCGAAAATTTTCGCAACTTTTCACACAGTTTTCGAACATTTTCGCAACTTTTCACAAAGTTTTTGAAACTTTTCGCAACTTTTCACAAAGTTTTCGAAACTTTT
>PQFF01000239.1:41831-99531 GCA_003547095.1 Diversispora epigaea | reverse complement strand
TTATTATTATTATTATTATTATTATTATTATTATTATTATAACCCCCGCGATGGTTTTATTATTATTATTATTATTATTATAGCCCTCGCGATTCTTGCTCCCACGGTTTTATTATTATTATTATTATTATTATTATTGTTATTGTTATTATTTTTATTATTGTTATTATTTTTATTATTTTTATTACTATTATTATTATTATTATTACTATTATTATTATTGTTGTTGTTATTGTTGTTATTGTATATGAATCCAAATATGAAAAGATAATCATTTCGATATTTCTTACCTGCCACCTTCAGGATGTATAATGTCTTTGTCATTTATAATTCGTTTATGTGAAGTTCCGCTTCTTTACTTTTCATTTTCATTATTTAATTAATTACTCTTTCTAATACACACCCCCACCCCCAAATATACTATATACGGTAGATCGCCGATATAAATACTTTTTTTTTCTCAACTTTTACTTTTTCTTTCTTTCCTTCATGCCAGCGGGCAGNTCCTAAATCTTTGCCAGACATAAAAGGTATTTTATAGTTTGAATAAGCGCTTTATTATTATTATTATTATTATTATTATTATTATAGTCCCCACAGTTTTATTATTATTTTTCTTATTATTCTTGCCCCACAGTTCTTTTGTCAATTTAAACAGATGTTAAATTTTTAAAAAAGATATTTTAGATAAATTTTTGTTAAATAAATTTTTTATCACACTTGTTTAAGTGTAACATGATTTGATTGGCTAAATTAAAATAATTAAAATAAGAATAATATCGATATATAATTTTTTTTATTTTATTTTCTTTATTAAGTAAAGAAAAATTATACATAAAAGAAATAGCTCAACAACAGTAACAACAACATGAATAACAACAACAACTTAAACAATAACATGAACAGCAGCAACAGCAACAATAAGTTAACATCTAGGCAAAGAAATATTAGACGTAAAAGAATAACTCAACAAAAGCAACAAGAACAACAGCAAGAACAGCAACAACAAGAATGGCAGCAACAGTTACAACAAATACCGCAACAACAAAATTTAGTATTTAATGAAATTCAAGCAAGCATATTTATTAATTATTTGAATTATACAAATTATCATTTTAATTATGTCAATTATAAAATAATTACTTCTGTTAAAATTATTTTATTATTTAAATATATGAATTGTGTCAAATTATATTAAAAACTATAATTGAATTATCATATTAATATATTAATTTTAATTTTAATTTTAATTTTTATTATTAGCATCATATACAAGGTGCTTGTAATAAAGCATCTTTACAAGAGAAATCCTATTATGAAAAATATTTATGGAAAAGTCAATCACTCGAGCCCACTGATAAGATATCAACTAGACCCCAGAACCAATTACATTTGTATTATTTATTGGCTGGAGTTTTAATTAGAGAATGTACTAGAAATTATTCTCTTGAGTTATCTAACATTCCTTCAGATTATCTTGAGTTAATAATTTCAAATATAATTATTAGAAATGATATCAATTTAAATATTAAAACGTGGGATTATTTCAGATTGTGGTATAATATGCAAATTAATTATCATTTTCAAAAAGATCATCTTGAAAAATTTTATAATCTTTTAAAAATGAAATGGGATATTCTTCTTGAAGATGGTTCTTTTGAGATTGATAATAAGTTGCATATTAAATCATCTGATATGATTGATTTAGCACAAGGCAAATATAGATCAACTCGACTGGAAAGTTTCACATATCCAAAGAGTGCACATTGTCTTGTTAATCCAGGATGCATAGTGAATCAAAATAACCAAACTTTGATTCACTTAGAAAATATAGACGATACAAATATTTTATTACATACCACTAATGCTGTAAATACATACTATTATCATATGGTTAATGATGAAAAACATCGAAGTAAATCATTCTGGCGAGATTTAACTGAACATTATGGAGCTTATAGGTTATATACTGGTTTACCATATACAAGTTCCGATTCTGCCAGCAGTCATAATACAGATCATCAATCATGTGTAGATGAATTAATTCGTAGTCTTGTACCATTGTCAAATTTTGTCAATAAATTTATACAAGACAATTATAATAGTATGTATTTGAAGTTGAAAAATCTTTCCTTGGGTCCTTTTGCTCCAAGATCTTTTGGAATTTTTCCAATGATAGCTATTAATTATAATATTGTTAGTAATTATCATTGGGATTTATCAGATGCATCAAATTGTTTATGTTGCCTAATACCATTAGGTAATTTTCAAGGAGGAGATCTTTATTTTCCTCAACTTCATGTTCGTGTACCACTTCAACCTGGTCAGGTTGTCGCATTCGATTCACATAATTTACTTCATGGTAACCTTCCTTTAATTAGTGAAATACGACATAGTATCGTCTACTTTGTTCATCAAAATTTTTTTCATAAAGAAGATAATTATAGCAATATGGAAATTGAAAATGTTAAATTAATTAAATCCCTTCACGATAACAAAAATTTGAATAAAAGAATTCTTCTTAGTGAACCCGTTGATTTTCAAACTATAGATTATACAATCAATGTGCCTAAAAATAAAGATCAAAGGCATTCACCTGAAGGTAAATAAAATATTATCAATAATTATTTATTAAAAAAAAATTAATTAATATTTATTTTTTTATTTTAGAATTGGAAAGAGGTCGTAAAGGTGAAAGTAAAATTCTACATTTTAATGAATAAATAAAGTTGTTATATATTATTAAAATTAATTTGATTATTTTTATTTTTTTAATTTTTGTTATAAATTATATATCAAAAAGATATTAAAAAGATATTAAAAATATTGATAGAATATTAATAGGATATCAATAAAATAGCAATAAATATTACAAAAATTTCATTGCAACATATAATTTTATAAAAAAAAAATATTAATTAGTATTCTTTTAATATCATTAAAATATTAAAAAATAAATATTACAGTATATTTTGTTATAATATCTTAATATCATTTTAATGTTACATATTATCAAAATGATATCATAAAGATATTTAATGATATTAAATTTTTTGGTTATATAATATTTTGAAGATATTATATAATGTTATAAAGATATTTATAAAATATTGCAATGATATTATTATAATATAATTATCATATTTTTAAATAAATATATTGTAGTGACATCTCTGCAATATAAATTAGATATTCTTAAAAAAATAATAATCTCAGTAAAATAATAATAAAAGGAAATTTGTTTACGGAGAACCTTATAACTCCGAGTCATTAAGCTCGATGACTAGGCTAGATCAGGAGACAGACCAGATACCACGGGTTACACTGTCTTACATTTTCCAATCGAGTCCTTAAGCGGACCAAACTATACATGGTTTCTTTTACTCAACCCCAGCTGAAGAACCAAGAAGCACCCGGATATACTGCGCAAATATACCCTTTGAGGTCGGTACGTAAAGGACGATAAGTTGCCCAAACTATACACGCTATTATACGGAGAGGTTGTGATAAACCACGACGAGATATCTGCAGCTATCTCGAGTCCTTTTAGCATCATAGGACCAGAACTTGTATAAGTTATCAAAGGAACTTATCACCTCAATAGTATAGATAATTATATCTATTTATATACACAATTATAGAAAAAATAAAAATTTATGGGATTATTAATAAGTATAATATTCATTCAAAAAAATTTGTATTACTAAAATATTGCATAATATTATATTGGTATTATTAAAATATTATTTATTATAAATTATATATTGATAAGATATTAATATAATATAAATAAATATTACAGAAATATCACTGTGATATAAAAATATTATATCAATATTTTTTAATATTAAAAGGTGAAAAAAAATATCGTAATGTATATTTAAAATATTATAGTGATATTTTAAAATTATTATTAAATATCATTGTGATATCAATATGGTATTAAAAATTATTTTTAAATATTAAAATAATATTTCAGAAATAACTATTTTATTTTTTTGAAAGAGTTCGAAACAAGATCATTCATTTAGTAAATAAACAAGATCATTTTGTGTTACAAAATAAAAAACATTTTTTATTTGACCAAAAATTTGCAAAAATTTGCACAAGTTTTTCGAAAATTTTTGAAGTGAAAATTTTCGCAAATTTTATACGAAAATCTTCCGGAAATTTTCACTTTGAAACTTTTCGAAAAAATTGCACAAATTTCCGCAAATTTTTGCAAAAAATTGCGGAAAATTTTCGAAGTAAAAATTTTCCGGAAATTTTCGTCTTTTAAAATTTCCTGATGAATTGCACTTGTAGTAAATGCTGGCTTAAGGAAATTTAAAACTATTATTGAAAAGGTATGAGAATTTATTATAGAAATACGAAAATCTCCAAAAAAAGAACAAGAATTATCTTCATTAGCAAAGAAATTAAATGTTAAATATAGAAAACTAATAAGAGATGTTAAAACAAGATGGAATAGTACTTATTCTATTTTAGAAGTTTTTCTTTCAAATAAGACAATAATTATTTCAACAATAACTATAAATAATAATTTTACAAAATTGAATTTAAATGAAAATGAATGGAAAGAAATTCAATATTTTTGTGATTTTTTAAAACCCTTCTTTGACTTTACTGAAGCAATGTCTGGTAGTAAATATCCAACTCTTGGAACATTACTTCTTTTATTAGATTATTTAAAGGATCATTTAATAATTACACAAAATAATGAAACAACACCAATATGGATTATAAATATTGCTGAAGCAATGATCACCAAATTTGATTCTTTATCTGAAAAGCTTTATAATTCAACAGCATATTTGGCATTAATTCTGGATTCTCGATATAAAACACAAATTTTACCAAATGAAATTGATATAGATACTATTAAAAAATTTCTTACTAATAAGTTTAATTATTATAAAAATAGAGAAGAATCAGTTGAAACTGAAATTGATAATGAAAAAAATACAGAAAATAAAAGAAATTCATCAGGAATATTGGAACAAATGCTTCAAAAAAAGAAAAAATCTTACAATTTACAATCATTTAATGAAATTGATGAATATTTATCAGTAAAAATAGAACCAACAAGTGTTAATCCTTGTGACTGGTGGAAATATCATCAATCACAATATCCTATATTATTAAAAATTGTAAAAGATTATATATGTATACCTGCTACATCTGTTTCAAGTGAACAGGCTTTTTCTAAATTTGGTGAATTAATTAGTAAACGTAGAAATAGATTAGGTGACCGAGCTATAGAAGCATGTATGTGTTTAAATTCATGGTTAAAATTGAAAGATAATTAATTTTATATTTTATATTGTTTAATAATTAATATAATAATCAAATATTATAATAATATAATAATCAAATACTATAATTAATGTAATAACTAAATATTATAAATAATAAATAAATATTTTAAAATATCATATATTTTATATTACATATAATGATACTTTTTAATTAATAAATTTAAAATAAAGTTTCTTTAAAACAAAAAATAATAATAATTTTCGAACGATTAATTCTATTAACCCCATCAGCTCCTTTAACCCCATCGACTTCTAATTGAAGTCGATGGGGTCGATGGGGCTGATAGAGCTGATGGGAAAAAATAATAATCATAATTTTCAATTGATCAACTCCGTCAACCCCATCAGCCCCATCGATTTATAATTGAAGTCGATGGGATTAATGGGGCCGATGGGGTCAGCTTAATCTTATTAACCCATCGACCCCATCAACCCCATTCAACCCCATCGACTTGAACGGTTCGGTCCAGCTTGGTTTGACTTGTACTTTCAAGTCGATGGGGTTCGGTCCGGTTCAGCTTGACTTGTCAACGGTTTGGCTTGACTTGGGTCTCAAGTCGGACCAAGCCGGACCGTTAACAACACTATTTGCATGTCATATAACTAATTTAAAAATTTATTTTATTATAATTTTATTTTATTATAACTTTATAGGATAAAAGCAGAGTATCAATTCTTTTTTGTACCAATGCCTTAGGCTTCCATAAATTTAAACCACTTGTAATTAGAAAATCACTTAATCCTCGCTACTTTAAAAATCTCAACAGATCAGCTCTTCCAATTATTTATCTTGCTAATTCTAAAGCATGGATGCGTGCAGATATATTTGTTGAGTGGCTTAATTATTTCAATAATTATTTTTGTACAATGAATAGAAAAATTGTACTTCTTATTGATAATGCAGGTTCTCATTTTAACACAAAAAGATTACAAAAAGAGAATTCTGATGATTCTAGTGAAGATGAATCTGATAATGAACAAGGATCAAGTCAGAATTTCAACAAGAATAAAAGAACAATGCAAAATAATTCAAAAAAAATACCAAAACTTTCCAATATTAAACTTATCTATCTTCCACCTAATACAACAGCTTATCTGCAACCTATGGATGTAGGAATTATTCATAGTTTTAAAGCAAAATACAAACAAAAATTTTGTAAACATTTGGTTTGACAATTTGATTCTGGAATAGATTATATAAAGTAAGTTTATTTATTAATTTTTTTAATTTTATTATTGATAATTTTTTTAATCATTAAAATTTTATTATGCTAACTTGGGTTAATTATAATTTTTACATTATTAATTTAATTTTAATTATAGTAATAAATTAAATATTAAAGAAGCTATTGACTATATAGCTGAAGGATGGAATAATGTTACTCAAAAAACCATTCGAAACTGTTGGATCAAAACTGGTATACTTCCTACTTTAAACAATATTGAAATAGAATCAAATAATGAGGAAGAAACTCATGATGAAGAAACTGATGAAGAAATTGATGAAGAAATTATAAATCTTCTTGATAATTTACCTGAAAAAGATTGTGTACAAAGGTATTTTCAATTAATTAATTTTGATGTTTCCACTGAAGAGAATCTTACTGAAGAACAAATTGTTAATTTGATACAATTTGAAGAAAATGAAGAAAGTGAGAGTGATAGTGATGATGATGAAGTACTTCCAGTATCAGTTAAAGATGCAATTATTGGGTTGGAAACTTTTATTAAATATTTTGAACAGCAAAATGATAATTCTGAATTTAATATAGATGATTTGCGAATATTTAGAAAATATTTACGAAATTCTAGAGTTATTGAATTTAATTCAAAAAAACAAAAATCTCTTGATACATTTATTGATATCTAATATGTAATATACTAATTTCACCACTTATTAGTTTATTTTAAATAATAATATAATAATAATATAATCTTTTTTTGTTACATTTTAATAAATAATTGAAATATTTTTTTTACAATATTTGATTTTTTATAATCACACCTGTAAAAAATTATATATATATGTGACTATATAAATAAAACCTCAGCATAAGAACACCTCGATATAACGCTATTTTGTACTGTTCGATTTTACAAAAAAAAGTGCACAAAATTCGTACAATCCTTAACTGGTCAGGAGGGTTAGGAATAGTTAGGTTAGAGTTAGTTAAGGTTAGGGTTGTTAGGGTTAGGGTTGTTGGGTTAGGTTAGTTAAGGTTGGGGTTAGTTAGATTAGAAGTAAAATTTGGTCAACAGAATTTGCTTTATTTCGGGTCACAGGTATAAAATATTATTTTGTGTTACGTACGATAATATAATATAGAAAACAGGGACGATGATTTTCTGCGGTGGCTAAGACCAAATTCTGTATGTGGTTAATATAAATTATGCGCATTAATGTGATATCTTTTTTGTCCATTCTGTGCAATTATGTGCCGATTCATTATAAATTCCGTGATATTATGTGATATATTTTTAGGGCCAGGTTCGTCCACATGACCTTTTTAAGGTTTGATTGGTTTATATTAATAGATATCGGTTTAAAATCATGTGAACGAACCTGGCCCCGAAGCAAAAGTTTCATTTTTGATAGATCAGGGGTTATTTTTTTGATATATTAAATTTTCATGTGACAAAATAGTTATCTTTTTGATGCATCTATAAATAAATAATTATAGGTATATCAAAAAAATAACCACTTTTTTCACGCGTATCTTGATATATCAAAAAACTAACCATAAGTCTATCAAAAATGAACCTTTTGCAGCCCCGAAATTATTTTTTTTCATTATCGAGTGATCCTTGAGATAAATTTTATCTTTTATATCAATCATATGATTCTGTGATCTTTATTATAAAAATTCCCAATATTCCAAATTATGTGATATTCTGTGACAAATANTCAAAAAAATTAAGAAAATTTTTTTTTCCATAAATAGATTCCTCCAAATCAGGGACGATGATTTTCTGCGGTGGCTAAGACCAAATTCTGTATGTGGTTAATATAAATTATGCGCATTAATGTGATATCTTTTTTGTCCATTCTGTGCAATTATGTGCCGATTCATTATAAATTCCGTGATATTATGTGATATATTTTTAGGGCCAGGTTCGTCCACATGACCTTTTTAAGGTTTGATTGGTTTATATTAATAGATATCGGTTTAAAATCATGTGAACGAACCTGGCCCCGAAGCAAAAGTTTCATTTTTGATAGATCAGGGGTTATTTTTTTGATATATTAAATTTTCATGTGACAAAATAGTTATCTTTTTGATGCATCTATAAATAAATAATTATAGGTATATCAAAAAAATAACCACTTTTTTCACGCGTATCTTGATATATCAAAAAACTAACCATAAGTCTATCAAAAATGAACCTTTTGCAGCCCCGAAATTATTTTTTTTCATTATCGAGTGATCCTTGAGATAAATTTTATCTTTTATATCAATCATATGATTCTGTGATCTTTATTATAAAAATTCCCAATATTCCAAATTATGTGATATTCTGTGACAAATAAGATAAATTCTGTATTTAGATGTATTTTAATGTGATACTGTGATTTTCTGTGAATCACAGTAAATCATCGTCCCTGATAGAAAATTAATCGTACAGTCGAATTAATTTCAATTCGTACAGTACAAAATAGCATTTCGTACCGTACAGTTTATCTGTATACCCTTCACTTTTTATACTTATTATTACACTCATGATTTATTTATTGTCATCGAATTTTTAGTATAATTTAAATATAAATGGTATTAAATTTTTTATAATATTTTTAAAATTAATATTTCGAAAGTAATGTTTTTTTTAATAAGTTTTAGGCAAGATAAATCTGACCTGGTAATGTTTGGATTTATTTATTTATTTTAAAATGAAAATTGATGCAAAATTACATACACACACATATATATATATATAAATATTTTATAATAAATTATAAATAAAAAAAAAAATAATAATAATTCTAAAAAATGAAAAATTTATTTGATTTCAAACCATTTCTGATTACAAGAATAAAAATCGAAATCTATTTATTCATAGGAATAATAACAAAAGATTAATTAATTCATTTGTAAACTTCAAGATACATAATTTTATTAAAAATAAATAAATAAAGAATGATAACATACCAATATTTTTATTTGGGTTACAATGACATCTACCAGTTTCATGACTTTCCGGTTGTATTGGACAATGTAAATATGGTTCATGCATATATGCTATATCGTTAAAAAAATGAACTTTCGATTTTTGATTAAATAAAGCTATTGCTATAGAATGTACTGGCGCATCTCCCCATCTAAAAAATAAATAAATAAATAAATATTATTATTACATATATATAGAGATAATTATTTAGAATAAAAAAATATTATTTATATGTAGAATAAAATTACCTCTCATAGAAAAATCCACCAGATTTATCAAGATAATTAAAAAATTCTCGGTAAGGTGTATTTCTCCAAAAATTCAAATCTGCGATTTCAAAATTACTCCAAAAATGGCAACTGTATAAGATTTATATTTGAAAGAAAAATATAATAATTTCTTCTTACTATTATTATTTTGATAGAAAATTTATAAAATCGAATTGATAATAATAATACTAATAAATTGCTTACAGATTATATTCTTTTCCTCCATCATCCGAAATGAAATTCATAATATTATCCTTAGGAATAAATTGAGGATATTCTTTTATAAAATTTTTAACGGTTTTCCAAAGAGTAGGAATTGTTGATTGAAATTCATATAATGAAATAGTAAATCCATAAATCAACTTATTTTTTTGCATGAATAAAAATGGATCATAATCAATATCACACATGAATTGTACTTGAGGTTCTAATCTCCAATAATAATCAAATTGTAATAGAAGTGGATGTAAAAAGAAAAATCCTGAATTAAATCTACACATGTGTCTATAAGATTCGGATCCACCGTATATAACTTGAGCTTCGTGCATTTTCCTTCTTTCTTCTGCCGCACGTGTTTGATTAATCCAATCAGGATAACTCCACATTTCTTTCGGTATTAAACCTTTTTTTAAATTGTAATTATAATTGTAAAATTAATCAATCAAAAATAAATCATAAAATATATTATTCAGTCAGTTAAATTCAATTAAAATCAGTTAAAATCGGTTAAAATCGATTATATTCGATTATATTCGTTATAAATTAGATAAATATCATAACACGTATTACTTACCATAATATGTTTTTCCTTTAGTCAGCGCTGACGTCTTGATTTTGAATTCTTCCGTGAATTCTTTGTCATTTAAGAAAACATATGGGTAATTAAATTTTTTATTCCATCTATCTTCTAATTGTCTCATCGAAGATCTAATATCATGTAACTCGGAATTTCTAACCAATACAACAAGTGCCGCATTTGCTCTTGAAGTTTTTTGATATAAAGAAATATCTTTTGCTGGATTTATCCATTCTTTCTTAAGGAAATTACTCGTCGGGTCATTAAAATCTGGAGTACTTATGTCTGAATCTGGAGTACTTACATCTAAATTATTAAAATTATTTTTATAAATTACTGTGGATTTTCGTGTATAAAATAGAGATGTGAATGCAATTATTAAAGTTAATATTAAACAACGATATAGTGGTGAGCGTATCAAAAATTTATTCATGATTATAATTGAACAAGTGAAAAATCCCCAAGTGATCTTTTAAAAAGAAATAAAATCATTTTTTATGCATATTTGTTAGTTATTTGATTATTGGATTTCTATCTTTAGCGAATAATATTTAATGTATGACAAATATTCGGAATAATTTTATTTTAAATTAATTAAGGTAATAAAACTAATCACGGTAATCTTTTTACAACCATCTCAACAGCTTTACAAAGTTTTTTGATACCAATAACAACTTCCTCTTCCGTAATATTTAATGCAGGAATTAGCCTTATTGTTTCATAAATACTTGTTGTCAATATAATTAAATCTTGCTTTTCAAGTGATTCCTTTGCTACTTCTGATGCAAATCCATATGGAACCCCTTTAAATTCAATGCCAATCATTAATCCTAAGCCACGAATATCTAAATTAACTTGCGGAGGTAATAACGGTTTAAGTTTTTTATCCAGTAAAGAAAGTATTTGAGATGATCTATTTTTTTATTTTTTTTTTTTGAATTGAAGAATTTATATATATATTTATAAAGATAATCGAAATAATCAAAGGTAACCACAAGATAATCAAGATATCTAAAAGATAACCAAACTAACCTCAAATCAACATTTCTCAATAAATTTTCTTCTTCAAATACTTCTAAGGTTGCGATAGCAGCCGCACAAGATACAACATTACCAGCGTATGTACCTCCCATACTTCCAGGTGGTTGTTTATCCATTAATTCTTTCCTAGAAACAATTCCACTTAATGGGAATCCACTCGCAATTCCTTTGGCCATAACCATAATATCCGGGACAACTCCAAAATGTTCAATTGCGAACATTTTACCTGTTCTACCGTATCCACATTGAACTTCATCTGTAATTAATAGAATATCATTCTTTTCACAAAGTTTTTTTAATTCCTTATAGAAATTATTCGGCGGAGAGACATAACCTCCTTCACCCAATATCGGTTCTATTAACATTGCGGCGGTTTCTTGGGGAGCAGTTTGTTGTTTTAATAAAATTTCTATTTGATCAATTGGATCATTGCAACAATTATTTATGTTATATTTATCAGGAAGTTTTTTATATATTGGACAATTAAAACAATAAGGATATGGTGCAACATAAACTCCAGGCTATCAACAAATAGCGTGAAATATAACTTAAATAAAAAAAATAAAATAGTTAAAGAATATAATATTAAATTGATTAAATAAATAATAATTACCATTAATGGACCATAATTTGCCTTATAAATAGTTTTAGATGTGGTAAGTGACATCGTACCGATAGTTCTCCCGTGATATGACCCTAGAGAAAGAGAGAAAGAGAGAGAGAAAACAATTAAAATAAGATAAATTAGATAAGAAAATAAATAAAAATCATAAAATATTATAACATTTTGTTACCTTGAAAAACGATTATATTTTGTTTCTTAGTTGAATGCCTTGCCAATTTTACTGCAGCTTCAACAGCTTCAGCACCAGAATTCCAAAAGAAAAATGTATCAAGTTTTGAAGAAGGCATTACAGCTTTTAATTTTTCAATAAGATCCAACATTGGCTTGTGATAAAAAATATTGACCTGAGACATAATATTTGATATAAATTTGATATATTTATTATATCCCAATCCTAATTATTTTACACAAAAATAATCTATCATTAAATTAGTATACCTGAGCATGATTTAATTTGGCTGCTTGTTCTTGTACAGCTTTTACAACTTTTGGATGACAATGACCTTTGGGAATTATATTAATTATATATTAGAAATATTAGAATATTTTTTTATTATTTTAATTGGAATTAAACTTTATTGATAATTTTGATAATTTTGACAATTTTGATAATTTTGATAATTTTTGATAACTTTGATAATTTTGATAATTTTGATAATTTATATATGCTATTTAAAAATAATTGTCTATTCTAACTAATTCTAATATTTGAAACTTGTCACAGCTTCAAAGTATAATTCGTCGTGCCGTTAGTTTTAATGAAATACAATTTTCACATTTACATTATTAAATTTATAATATAAGAACCTACCAGTAGAAGTCACGCCTATGCCAGTTGTAAAATCCAAATACTTTTTCCCTTCAACTGTCCAAAGCCATGAACCTTTAGCCTTATCAATTACCAAATTTGATACCCTACCTATTCCACGAGCAATATGACGCGCGCCAAATTCCGCAAGTTGGTTGGCATTCATTTAATTATACGCTATACTTTTTTCAGATAAATTTTTCGTGTAAAATACAAAGCAATGATTGTTACACCATCAAATTTACAACCCCATGATCGGAATAATTTGTTCGTTAGCCCGAAGGCTTGCGAACCTTGGGTTCACGCATTATACTAATTAATGTATCTTGCATGGTCAGGAGAAAGTTCACGAACGATTAACCTTTTTTATAATAATCTTTTCTCCAACAAGAACAGCCGCAATTAAATTAAATTAATGCAAAAGAAATCCAATCGGATTTATCAGACTTGGTCAGGTCATAAGGAATTTCTTTATTTATCTAACATTACTTGCATAGATGAGTATCAATCAACTTTTCGATGGAATTAGATTATTGCCTTGTTACTCAAAGAAAGTTTATAAATAATAATAATAATAATAATAATAATAATAATAATAATAATAATAATAATAATAATAATAATAATAATAATAAAGCGCTTATTCAAACTATAAAATACCTTTTATGTCTGGCAAAGATTTAGGATTGGAAAAACAAATTTGATGAATTAAAAAAAACTTTAATACTAATTTAATTTAATAAAAAAAAATGTATTTACAATTAATTTAACCGAAAATGTAAATTCAATAATAATATATAGGTGATACAGTAGTATAAATTTATGACGTATTTCTATAAAATGTTAATAATAATAATACATTTTAATGCATCAAAAGTTCCATGTAGAAATTTATAATAATTTAAATACATCAAAGCAAACAAATATAGATCAAAATAACAAAATATAAATGTATTTCAAATGTTTTTTTTTTTTTTAAAGAAAAAAAAATAAACCCATCAATAAAGTAAAAACATTATCAGGATTAGACAGCCAAACATCAAAAGAAGCCTAGACAAAAAAGCTTGTTGTGGTGACGGAGGTCCATTTGGTGGAGTAAATGCCTACAAATAAAAAAAAAATAATTAAATTAAAAAATAATTAAATAAAAAAATAATTAAATAAAAAAATAATTAAATTAAAAAATAATTAAATTAAAAAATAATTAAATAAAAAAATAATTAAATAAAAAAAATAATTAAATTAAAAAATAATTAGATAAAAAAATAATTAAATAAAAAATAATTAAATTAAATAAGAATTAATTTAAAAAAAATAATTTAAAAAAGATAAATTTAAAAAGATAATTAAAAAAAAAAAATAATTAAAAAAGAATAATAGTTCAAAAATTCAAAACAATTCAAAAATTGAAATGTAATATAAATAAACAATGACAAATTTTAGGAAATATAAATAATTAAAATAATAATAAAATAATTAGGAGTATTACGAATTGTGCTCCAAATAATGAAGGAAATATTGTGCTGGTTGAAATCGAGAAATGTGGACCAAAGGTTGTTGTATGAAAAGAAGAACCAGGGAAAAATTGGTTCCCAGGTTGATTCGGATCGCGTTGTGGTTGGGGCCTTTGACCTGGAGGACGATTTGGAATTTCTGCATTCGTTCTACATAACAATAATAATAATAATAATAATAATAATAATAATAATAATGATAATAATAATAATAGTAATAATATTAATAAAAATAATAAACAGATTTTAAAAATAAATTAGTCACATTTAATGAAATGAAATAGTATTTAATATTTTCTATAATTTTTGGTACCTTGGATCTTTCGCCTCTTTTCCTCGTCCATATATTGGGATAACTTTATCTTGACCACAGCCAGCTTTACATACTGGACACAAAGGGTTTTGCGATTGCGCCTCTAACCACTTTCAATATGTATGTGAATATAAGGATTCATTATATTCATGATTAGATAAATTATCATCTAAATTATCATCACAATTTTCTTTCAATATCTTGATCATGCTTACTTGATGAAGACAAGGCCAACTGATTTATTATTATTATTATTTTATTTTTTTTTTTGTTTTAATAAAAGGATTTGAAATAAAATAATATTTAAATAACATTCCACTAATTATATGTATTTTTATATATTCATATTAAATATTTGTCATGTCAATCAGTTAAATGACAGGAATTCTACCTCATAACTTTGAGAGTATTCTATGAGAATATTTCAATGAGTTATTCATTAAAAATTTTTTGAATTTCTTAAATTCTTTGAAAAACTCAAAAATTGATTTCAATCTTCCCAAATTATTCTCTCTCAGTTATTTTGGTAGTTATAATTCCCAATTAAAGATGATGATGATGATAATAATAATAATAATAACGTAGTTTTTACAAACCAAAATAAATGCCCACAAAGAGTAAGAACAGGCGACGAAGCAGTATCAAAGCTAAACGTCCGTTAATAAATTTGAATTATCAGAAAAATTAAATGAACAATTTAATATTTTAAATATTGAATTCTAAAACTTACCAAATATTACATTCATATTCTGAGCCTCCGTTTATTGTGTTAGTCTCAATGCTTTTACTGTTAGAAATGTTCTTTGCTCCACGACTACTACCTTCACCCGCTGAATTTAGGGAAAATGACCTCCCAGAAGTAACACAAGTAGCATTATTTGTTGACTTTGATGATTCTGGTAAAGTTGGCATTGATGTTTGACGTTGTCTTAGAGTTGGTGCGTCTATTGAATTTTGTGCAGAGGAATAAGGCTCGCTAGTATAATGTTCACAATCCAAAATTTCGGTTTGTTGATTTATTATTTGTGCACTAGCATTTGGACCTTGATCTATTATATTGCCACCTCCATTATTGTTATTTGTCTCTGATTGTTGAAAATCACCAATTTCTTCACTATTAGTTTTATCAGAATGCAACGTTCCATTCATTTCAGATATCCCACTCCCACTCTTTTCACAGTCTAAAGCAAGTAACGAGTCAGAAGATTCATTGAATTTTTCTCCTTCCAAAGTTTCAGTATCAAGACCCATTCAAAAAAAAAAATTTCTTATAAATAAAACCTAGTTTTCTTGGGTAAATTAAATTAAAATTTCTAACTAATTTAAGTCATTCAGGTGTCAGGTATCACCGATTCAATAAGTTTCGTCTTTGATGATTAATAATTAAAATCCAAAATCTTTTTGGGAATATTTATATTTGTTTAGGTATTACTAAATAAAAATGTTAAAAATGTCATTATTATCACTATTATGTAAATTGCTTTTCAAAAACGACACTTTGGAATTAGAAATCAAGTTATCAACTGGTTAGTGTTGCCTTTAACCAATGAAACAAACGAATCCTGAACTGGGGGGTATCATTTTGTGGCGTTGCCGCAGTTTTGTCCGCTGAGGAAAAAAATTAAAATTTTTTTTTTATATAAGGGTATTTTATCTAAAAATTTAAAATCTTTCCACTATTTCGATTTTTTTTTGTCATAGCCGTGCACCGCTGAACGGTATACAGCTCCTAAGAAAATTATTATTTGTAACGACGAATCTTGAGATGTTTTAGTCGGTTAAAATGAACCGAACAGCGAACTCAACTAATACACAAAAAATTAATTACGCCCAAGCTGCTGCGCAGCCAAAAACGAAACAAGTGTCTCAACAACACCAAAATCCTTACCATCAGAATCAGCAGCAACAGCAACAGCAGCAACCACAGCAACAAATCGCTGTCTCTTCACCTAATAATTCGACCTCATCAGTGAACGGAAAACCTATTTCACAACAGAAGTCTCAGCCACATACTAACTCGACCTTAGGCAACGGTAACGCTGGGCGATCTGCGCCTGAAAACAAAATGGCCCAGCAAAAAAATCCTGTAATCTTACCAGCGAAGGGACAACACTGGGAGACGAACAGTACGAATTATAACTTATTAATGGTTTTTAAATTGACTCATCGCTTTTGGTGATCTTGATCAATTTACTTATAAAATATCTCAAAAATTTAGCTTTAATTCAATTTGGATCAATAAACCAACCGCCCACCAATTCACCGTTACCGTCCTCCCCAGTTCAACCACCTCTAATCAGCGGAGGAAGTCATCCTCCTCCATTACCAAAAAGTGGTACTCCTACATTTGGGACGGTAACTACACGAAGTTCAGAAGAGCTGGTACGATTTTTTTTTTTGTTGTACCTTTTTCATATGTTTAATTTGAATTCTCATTCCTAATTAATTAATTAATTAATAGATCTGATTACTAATGAATATTTATTCCTTTTTATTCAGGTACAACCAACACCAACACAACCAGCTGTTGCTTCTTCTGGCCCTGGAGCTGTTACTGGCGCACCTAGGATCGCTTCTCGTATACAAAATGAGATTCCTCGAACTCATTCTGCTCCACCGCAGCTTAATCTCCAAGATTCAATTAATGTCAAAAATGTAGGCCAGTCAAGTCATCAACCAATTCCTGTACCACCACATCGTACTCAACCAGTACCCAATGTACAACAGCTGTCCGCGGCTTCATCTCATCAACAACCTACTCCTCCAACTTCAAATCCTTCTCCACATCATCGTAAAGATTCTATATCTTCTAATGATGGTCAGCAAATTCAACCTTATCATCCTCATCAACCTCATCAACCTCAACCTCATCATAATAACCATAATCCTCCAAACCAACAACATGCTCATACACAATATCATCCACATACTTCTCGGCCGCATTCACATCTCAAACCTAGTGGTGGAATGGGTCCCGGACCTGTACAAGGGGTACAACAACAACAATATCATAGGTCTCGAGATAAGAATGGTCATCCTCACACCTCCGCTCAACAAACAGTTGCTACACAAGCTCAAATGGCAATGGCTGGACAGCCAACACTACCGATGCAACTTGGGTATTTTCGCCCTCCCCCTCCTGTATGCATTTGAAATTTTTTTCTTTTTTTAATATTATTCAACATTATCGTGATTTTTTTTTTTTTGGAATATACTAATTCTTTTATTTATACGTCATCGTTTTATGTTATGTTTGTTATGTTTGCAGTATGATCTGTATTATTATCAACCTCAAATGTACACTTACGTTACTGCTCAGAGACCAGGAGTACAACATACTCATATTCCTACTGCTTATATCCCTACTCAATCAAAAAGTAAAGCTGTCCCAATAATAAATCCTATGGATAAGACAGTTGTCAAACCTACTCCTCCTCCTGTCACAAAACCCATTCCTCCAGGTAATTCAATTATAAAGAAAGATGAGACTCCTGTATCTGTATCTGCTGATGTTAAAAGACATGATGATGCCGATAAAGAAAAAGAAAATCACATTCTTGATACAGATAAGAAGGAGTCAAAAGCAGTTCCTATAGTTAATCCGGTTGAAAAAGAAAGGGAACAAAAAGAGCGTGAAGAAAAAGAACGTAGAGAACGGGAGGAAAAGGAACGTTTCGAAAAGGAAGAGAAAGAGCGCAAGGAGCGCGAAGAGAGAGAAAGAATAGAAAGAATAGAAAGGGAAGAGAGAGAACGCAAAGAGCGCGAGGAAAAAGAACGCAAAGAGCGTGAAGAAAAAGAACGCAAAGAGCGTGAAGAAAAAGAACGTATAGAGCGTGAAGAAAGAGAAAGAATAGAAAGAATAGAAAAAGAGGAAAGAGAACGCAAAGAGCGTGAAGAAAGAGAGCGCAAAGAGCGCGAAGAAAAAGAACGCAAAGAGCGCGAAGAGAGAGAAAGAATAGAAAGAATAGAAAGGGAAGAGAGAGAACGCAAAGAGCGCGAGGAAAAAGAACGCAAAGAGCGTGAAGAAATAGAGCGCAAAGAGCGCGAAGAAAAAGAACGCAAAGAGCGTGAAGAAAGAGAAAGAATAGAAAAAGAAGAGAAAGAGCGCAAAGAGCGCGAAGAAAGAGAAGAAAAGGAACGCAAAGAGCGTGAAGAGGAGGCTGAACGGTTACGTAAAGAAAAGGAGGAAAAAGAACGACAGGCTCGAGAAGAGCAGGAAAGACTTGAAAAGGCTCGCCTTGAAAAAGAGGAACAAGAGAGGCAGGCGGCTGAAAAAAAGAGAATAGAGGAAGAAACTGTTAAAGCTGAGGCCGAAGAGGCAGAAAAGAAAAAGGAGACCGAATTAACAAAAGATACAAAAAAAGAGGAAAAGAAATTTGGAAAAGGAAATAAGCCTGGACCATTAGATCTTTCTTTATCTCGCACAGCCTCAGCACCAGCGCTGGGAAGTGCTCTTCTTAGTGCTCGCATTATCGAAGATTTGACGTCTGTATCATATCCACCAAATATTCAATCCCCTAACCCTACATTGAACGCAAATTCTGAACCTGGAAAATTCAAATATGATCGTGGTTTCCTTATGCAATTTATGACTGTTTGTAAAGATAAGCCAGACAATTTGCCTGCATTAGATGCTATTGGTATGGAAGAAACCAAAGATGATAAAAAAAGAAACTCACGTACTGGAAATTCTCGTCCCACACAACATTCTAAAGGTAGTCCAAATCAAACTACACAATATACACAGATGGGTGAATTCAAATTTACACCAAAGACAAGTGAAGAACGTTTCCTCGCTTCAACCAATACGAGTACCAGATCTATTAGTTCGACGGGTAGTTTTGGTGGTAGGTCTACACTTGGTTCTCGTACAGGTAGTGGAAGCACATTATTGCCACCCATGACGAATATTCCACAAAGTCCAGGTAGGACTTCCGGTCCTCGACGAGGTATGGATAAACATGGTAAAAAAGGTATACATCAATCTCAACAAGGTCAGAATATGGGACAAGAACCAGTACCACCTCTTGAAATGACTGAAAATCGATGGGTTCCCGTTTCAGTGAGTAATCAACATATCAAATCAACAGATGACTTTATACCGATGGAAACAGTACAACGTAAAGTTAAAGCTTTATTAAATAAATTGACATTAGAGAAATTCGATAGTATATCAGATCAAATTATTGATTATGCCAATAAATCCAGAGATGAAAGGGAGGGGCGAATATTAAAAGAGGTTATTCGTCTTACATTCGAAAAATCATGTGATGAACCAAATTTCAGTCAAATGTATGCACAACTTTGTCGTAAAATGATGGAAAGAATAGACGTTGATATAATAGACGAAAACGTTAAAAATAATGAGGGTAAACATGTTCAGGGTGGTACATTGTTTAGAAAATATTTGCTAAATAGATGTCAGGAAGATTTTGAAAAAGGTTGGAAAGTCAATGTTCCTTTACCATCTAATGAAGTAGGCGAGCCTGATCTTATGTCAGACGAATATTATACAGCAGCAAAAGCAAAAAGACATGGACTTGGTCTGATACGCTTTATTGGTGAATTATTTAAATTAAATATGCTTACCGAGCGTATTATGCATGAATGTATAAAAAAATTGTTGACAGTATCTGGTAATCCTGAAACTCCTGAAGAGGAAGAAATGGAAAGTTTATGTAAATTATTAACTACTGTTGGACAACAACTTGATCATAGTAAAGCAAAAACACATATGGATACATACTTTAATCGAATGGAAGATATCTCGAGAAATCCAAAAATAAGTAGTCGTATAAGATTTATGTTACAGGCAAGTCAATTATATTCAATTTATTTATATTATATTTAAATAGTCGAGTTTTTTCTCATCATTCATAGTTTTTATTATTTTTTTTATTTTTTATTACAGGATGTGATTGAATTACGAAATAATGATTGGATACCGAGACGTGATAACAATGCCCCAAAAACCATTGCTGAAATTCATGAAGATGTAAGTTTAATCGAATTAATCATCATCTTTCAGAAGAAAAAAAAAACTTCCATGTTAAATGCATGTGTTTTATATTATAGGCCGCCAAACAAAAAGAGGATGAATTTATGAGAAGAACTGCAAGTTCAGGTGGCAGAGGTATGTCATTAATTTTAATTATGATGATGAAGATGAGGTTTTAATGTGTATTATCGAAAGTTAACCGTTTTTTTTTGTATGGTTATGAACAGGAATGCCTAAAATGGCGGATCAAATGACACGTGTCGGTTCTGGTCGTCGCGATCATCGTGGCGACAAAAACTCGAGTGGTGGACAACCACTCAATGATGGTTGGAGCACAGTTAGTAGTTCATCATCACGGAAAGCTGGCGATCTATCTAAATTTGGGTCAGTATCACGTAGTAAAGTCTCCGGCCCTATAAGTTTAGCTCCAAGCGGAGGGTCGGTGGCTTTTACAGGTGGATCGAAGGGATGGAAAACCGAGAACAAAGATCGTGAAGATAAAGCTTCCAGCATGGCACGAACAAATTCGACTTCGAATTTATACAGTGTATTAACTCATGCTGATACTGAGCGTAAATCGTTTGAAGGACCCACCGACTCACCGAAAGCACCCCCTCCAACAGAAAGGAAAAAGATAATCCTTCAGCCACGATCGACTACCATTCAAGAAACTATTGTTGCTCCTAAACCAACTACAACCACTCCCTCACCACCACAACCATCACTGATACCAGAGGAGGTGTTAGAAAGAAAAATCAATAACATGATAGCTGAATATTTTAACGTACTAGATATACAAGTAAGTATAATTAGTTCGGAAAATTAATTTGGTTTACATTTTATACACGCACACATATATATGATTATTTATTTATTTAAAAATAATCCGTTAATCATTTCGTAGGAGGTTATTTTATGTGTAAAAGATTTGCCCAAGGAATATCATTCAAAGGTAGTCTCATCATTTGCTAATAAAGTACTCGAAAAGAAACAAGATGATGTACGTAAGGTCATTGAAATGTTTGAACGAGTCATAGAAGAAAGGGTGCTTTCCAAGAAGGAATTTACAGATGGTTTAGCTGTCACCATAGAATTTTTGATAGACATTGGTGCTGATGCACCAAAATCTTACACCTTTACCGGACAACTGTTATTCACCGCTCAATTTGATCTTAAAGAAGTAGCGGAAATATTAAAACCTTTATTATATGATGTAAAGGGCACAGAAAAGGTGGTGGCTGGATATATAGAAGAATGGAAGAGAGAAATTGTAAGCATTCAAATATATATAATTTCAAATATAAAATATATGCTGTTGTTCATAATAATTAAAATAATAGTAATAATAATTTTATTAATATATTTTATTTATTTAAATTTAATAAGGACGAACAATCAATTGCAAGAAAGGTGAAAGAATCCGGTTTTGATTTTAAATTAATATTTCCTGACAGCGATATAAATAAATTCCTGGAAAGTCTTGTAAGTTATTAAATATATTTTTTTTTTTTGTGAAAGATGAATTTTTTATTAATTATTTTTTCGCTATGAATTTTATAAACTTTTAGGGGCTTGAGGCGTTAAAAAAATAATAACATTAAAAAATTACGTTGTAGAATAGTTCTAATATATAATATATATTCATTAAAATTAAAGCATTCCAATGAACATTTTAATCTTAATCATCTTTAGAGTTTTTTTTTTAATTTCAATTTGCTTTCGTATAAAAAAATTATCATACATTGTGTACATTTTTCACCTTCCAAAATTTTCATTAATTTCTAAAAAAAATTTTTGATATTGGAGGACGTATATAAAAATTTTTACCTCCATTGTATATTTTTTTTTTTTAATAATTTTTATAATATCTCAACCTTTTACAAAAAAAAAAAAAAAACCCATGAATAATGAACTATATATATTTCTATTTCATGCAATAATTTGGGGAACGGTATAGTCATTATTTTATATATTATATATAATGGAAATAATTACTTCAGGAAAAAGGCCTTGTTTATTATTATTTATACAAATCAATTTAAGCATCCTGGATATTTGCTAAATGAAAGATTAAATCTGTGTAGAATTCGATGCCTTCAAGAAACAAATTTTCATTTATACGTTCGTCATGATCATGTAACAAAATTGGAGTATTTTTTAAATAAGATATTCCTAATGCAGGAATTCCCAATTTACGAAGATATCTCGAATCAGTTGCAGCAGGAAATATTTCCGGTTCAATAGAAATATTTCTGAAAAAAAAAGAAAAAGGAANAAAAAAAAAAAAAAAAAACCCATGAATAATGAACTATATATATTTCTATTTCATGCAATAATTTGGGGAACGGTATAGTCATTATTTTATATATTATATATAATGGAAATAATTACTTCAGGAAAAAGGCCTTGTTTATTATTATTTATACAAATCAATTTAAGCATCCTGGATATTTGCTAAATGAAAGATTAAATCTGTGTAGAATTCGATGCCTTCAAGAAACAAATTTTCATTTATACGTTCGTCATGATCATGTAACAAAATTGGAGTATTTTTTAAATAAGATATTCCTAATGCAGGAATTCCCAATTTACGAAGATATCTCGAATCAGTTGCAGCAGGAAATATTTCCGGTTCAATAGAAATATTTCTGAAAAAAAAAGAAAAAGGAAAAAAAAAAGGATAGAATAATTTAGTAGTACTTTCTTTATATACGAGGAAAACAGAAAGAATAGAGAGAAAATCACAGGTTTTAACTTACCGGCCTTTGCAAAAGTCGCGCAATACAATCCACCAAACATTATTTTCATTCAATGGAGTGTAACCATTATCATCAAAATATTGAACATATTCTATTGTAGAACTAAAATTAATAGACAAAATATAAACATAGATTCTTTTTTTCTTTAAAAAAAAAAAAAAAAAATTTGTAAAAAAACAATAATAATAATAAAAATATTACTCTGATTCTGAATACACATATCCTTCTATTAAATTTTTAAATTGTAATAAATCTACATTTGGAGATACTCTAATGTCAAAACCAGCCATTGCTTCTTGTGGAATAACATTATACTGAACTCCTGTCTATTTTATAATATAAAATATAATTTACTGGACTTAGTAAATATAATAAGTTAGTTCATTATGATTCTTTATCAGTATTTTATTTTTTATTTCATACTTTTAATATAGTAAGATTGACGCTTGTTACGTCTCCAAGATTGTATTTTTTTCCACCCGGATTCTTACCAATCAATAATTGGCGTTCCTGAGAATCACGTAATTCCATAAATTTGTTGATGATACGATTCTAATTTTAATAATAATACAAAAATTTTTTTAGTCTATGAAAAAATAGGTATATATATAGAAATGTTTGAATTCTCTATTTAACGATTTTGACGAACCAATTTTACAGCGGCAGTATTTTGTATTAATTGAGATCCATGTCCAGTGTTACCTCGGGTAGTAACATTAATCCACCAAGGAGCTCTTTCACCATAAAATACCTTCAAGGCATCAATTGGATTTGCAATACCTTCATCTAAAGCAAAACCGATATTCAATTTTTTAAAATCATCAGATTCAACAAAACGACCCATACCGTCCTCCCCACCGATTTCTTCATCTGTTTTTTTTTTTTTTAATGATGAAATTGATTAAAAACAAATTTCCTCTAATATAAAATATTTTGTACTTTACGATATAATAATTGAGAAATGTATGTAATACCGGGGACATAAGAAAGGTGGATTGTACGACATGGCTGCTTATCTTGATCTTGAAGACATCGAATGACTTCAAGATAACTTGATCCAACACATTTCATATCTTGGGCACCTCTCGCAATTATATCGCCATTTTCTAGTTTACAGGCTTCAAATGGGTTACAACTCCATTTTTCCTTTTATTTCCCAATGATGTCATTGATTATTTTAATTATTTTACATAATCAACCATAATTTTTAATTGGTTAATACAGATATTAATTTTTTCTAATTCGGCCATAATTTTTGGATAATTTTTACCTCAAAAACCGGAACAACGTCGGTGTGAGAGTTTAAAAGTATAGCGGGTAACGTAGGGTCACGACCTTCCCAGGTCAATAAAACTATAGGTTTTCCTTTGACATACTATTTATAAAAAATAAAAGAAACTGTTTTAACATCTCTTTTAAAGTTATTTACGCATCTACGAATTCAAAAAAAAAAAAGAAAAAAGTTTCAACCTCAAAGACTTGTGACTTTAAACCAATTTCTTTTGCCTGCTCTAATAAAAATTTTGTGCACTCTTCATAGTCTGGATTCGGTTGAACAGTTTTAATACGTAAATACTGTCGAAACCGTGTAACTGCAGGATTTTCAGTACTGGTCATTTGTAAAATTCCGATAATTCTTAAGATATAAAAAAGAATTCGACAACTTTGCCAAGAGATAATCTAACTACAATTTATGCATGGCTGTGTAACTTCTTTAGTAACACTTGATAATTTTGATTTTTTTCAAATATTAGATTCTTTCTTCCCTTTTATATATAAATAAAATGTTACGAAAATTTCCTCTAATTTTTAGATTCATTAATTCAAGAAAATTAATTTTTTCTCACAGCTTCGCAAAATTTAACTATTTATCTAATAAACTATTGCAAACCAATACCCTACATGTTACAAAAAGATTTTTGAATCAAAATGAGAAAACAGTTTTTTTACGTGAGTTTATTGCGAATCATAATAATACTGGAATTAAACATTGTTGGAAGTGTAATTCAGAGATAGATTTTCGTTCTCTTCGTTGCGATAATAAAGAATGTGGTGTTATTCAAAAACCATTATCCGAAGATCTTAATTATTTTGAAGTTTTAAGAGTAAACGAAGATTGGGAGTTGTATGTTAATCGTTTGTTTTATCTCGAAATTTTTATTATTTTTTTTATTTTTTTTATTTTTTTATTAATTTTTTTATAAAACAATATTTTTACATAGTACTCCAACATTTGATATCAATTTGAATCGTCTAAGGAGTTCTTTTTTAAAACTTCAACAACGATTTCATCCTGACAGTTATGGATTCAGGGACACAGTAAGTACATACAAAATATCGAAAAATTTTTACCAATTTATTTTTTTTTTCTTTAAATTCTGTTACCAAAATGTCAATTTTACGTCTTCAATAGTCACTCCTTGATAACCACATTCTTTAGCAAGAATATATATATGCACAGCAACATTCTGCTTCGATTAACAAAGCCTACCAAGTATTAAAGGATCCACTTTCAAGAGCTCAATACATGGTATATATATATATATTTATCTATCTATCTTTCTATTTTATTTTATCTTTTTTTTTTTTCTTATTATTTTTTCTTATTATTTTAATTATTTTAATTATTTTGTGGACAAATTAAAAAGTTACAATTGAATAACGTCTCAGTAACTGAATCAGAATCTTTGGACGATCCGGAATTATTGATGGAAATATTAGAAATACGTGAAAAACTCGAAGAAGCATCTTGTGAAAATGAAGTGAAAATAACTCAAAATGAAAATGAAGGTATTAAAANCAATTTGAATCGTCTAAGGAGTTCTTTTTTAAAACTTCAACAACGATTTCATCCTGACAGTTATGGATTCAGGGACACAGTAAGTACATACAAAATATCGAAAAATTTTTACCAATTTATTTTTTTTTTCTTTAAATTCTGTTACCAAAATGTCAATTTTACGTCTTCAATAGTCACTCCTTGATAACCACATTCTTTAGCAAGAATATATATATGCACAGCAACATTCTGCTTCGATTAACAAAGCCTACCAAGTATTAAAGGATCCACTTTCAAGAGCTCAATACATGGTATATATATATATATTTATCTATCTATCTTTCTATTTTATTTTATCTTTTTTTTTTTTCTTATTATTTTTTCTTATTATTTTAATTATTTTAATTATTTTGTGGACAAATTAAAAAGTTACAATTGAATAACGTCTCAGTAACTGAATCAGAATCTTTGGACGATCCGGAATTATTGATGGAAATATTAGAAATACGTGAAAAACTCGAAGAAGCATCTTGTGAAAATGAAGTGAAAATAACTCAAAATGAAAATGAAGGTATTAAAAATTATCTTTATTTTATTTTTTTGCAGATTCTGTAAATTTGTAGTTGCTTTATTCTTTTTATTCTTATTATTTTTTGTTATTCTTATTATTCTTATTTTTAGCTAGGATAAAAAAAACCATAGAAGAATTATCCCATGCGTTTAAATCTAATAATTTACTTCTAGCTAAAGAATTAACTGTGAAACTTCAATATTGGTATAATGTTCGTAATGCTGTTGTTGATTGGGCTCCAGGAAAAAAGATAGAAATTCAACACTAGTTTAAATTAGATTGTATTTTTATTATCTGTATTTATAAATATTTTAAAATTAAATTTACATTTTTTAATATTTCACGAGAACATTTTATTATGTAAAATAAAAATATTATTATTATTATTATTATTATTTAATCTTGTCATTATTTCTTCTGCAATTTATTTATTTTGTCTTTGTCTTTTTTGGGCTGTTTCTTCTGCAATAAATTTATTTTGTCTTCGTCTTTTGGGGGTTGTTTCTTTTGCAATAAATTAATTTCGTTGTCGTTGTCGTCTTTTTCGGGTGGACGATTTTTTATGGTTTTTTCAATTAAATTATAATTAATTGAAACATTATTATTCATATCTTCTAGAATATGATTTTGATTTGCCTTTGCACCTTTTTTTTTCTTTCCTTTAACACTATTCGCTTCACTTTTTTTAATCTTTTCCTTTAATTCTTTCCTTTTTTCTGGAGTCATCTTTTGGGGCTTCTTATCTACAGGTAAATTATTTAAAAATGTATGATCATAATTTTTAATAATGTTTGCCTCATAAGGGTGATTTTCATCCGGAAAAATTTTTAATCTTTCTAATCGAACATCTCTTAATCGATTTTTTGGTAACATTCCTGAAACTGCTTTTCTGATAATCTTATAAATTTTTGAAAAGAAAAACTTTAAATACATATATTTAAAATTTATAAAAAAATTAAAAATAATTAAAAAATTTTTATACCTCTGTAGGCTTTTTTTTCATCATTGTTTTATAGGGAATAGTTTTTAAACCTCCGGGATATCCAGAATGACTGCGATAAACTTTTTGTTCTTCTTTTTTACCTGTTACCACTATTTCTTTAGCATTGATTACCACGACATAATCTCCACAATCAGCTTTTTTTTTTTTCAAATAATAAAAAAAGTGAATTTTATTTCTTGATGGATTAATAAACAATTTATTTATTTTTTATAAACGAATAAATAAATAATAATAATAATATTATTATTATTACATGCAGGATCATAAATGGGTTTATGTTTCCCTGTTAAAGTTGTCGCGATTTTAGTTGCCAAACGGCCTAATATACGTTGTCTGGCATCTACCAAGTGCCAAATTCTTGCATAAGCAAGACCAGTCTGTCTTTAATAAAAAATGATATGATATGTTATTTTGCTTAAATTAAATCACTAAAAAGAAAAATTAATTAAAGCACGTTATTACATTGCCGATAGATAGAGACATGAATTGATAATTTGATTATCACCAAACAACTTTTATTCATTACAAATTTTGATTGGATGATATTTTTTGTGTTGAGAGAGTGACATATGTAAACAGTATCCTTTTATAAAAAAAATAATTACTTATTATGGTTAGTAGGTGTTGTTTCATCATATCTTTAAAAAATATGAAACGAAATTAATTATAATCCAACCAAGTAGCTTTTATTGTATTGGATTTCTGTTTATTATTCACTGAATTTTCAGAAGATGGTTTCAGATATCCACATTGACATTAGTCATATGATTATAACCTTTTCCACCTACACCTATAAGGAAATCGATCGTATCATTTTCATTTATTTCGATCCCGTTGCTATTTGTAATGAATGATTTTGAGTTATTACCAATTATAATTTCCTCCCAAAGAGTCTTCTCATTGTCATGTGTTACATATGCACCTGTATATGCATATTTATCCGACCGATTACTTGATCGCTAACATGCGAGAATGTTGCGTTTATATTATATATTTCATTTACTGGTGCAGTGAATTTAACAACGGGAAAATTATATTCAATAGTGCCAACGTGCATACAAACACCGTGAACAATAAAAGTCTCATTGCTATTGCTGCCATAATCTAATTGTTTTGGTATTGTAATAAATACCTAACCAATCCTTATTCCAAGTATTGTTTTCCTTAAACCAAGCAACCAGTTCACTATTTTTTTGGGTCCCACGATAGATTTGTAAATACGCTGAATTTTCCATTTTGGTAGGTAACCCGGTTTTGAACCATAAAATTAGGAGTTTACATAGAGAAATCCGCACTCAGCGACCATATTAAAGGGGATGAACTTGTCATGGTTTAATGTTTGTGGATCATTTGGATATTTTTATTACAGAGAAATGAATGTTCTACCAAACTTTTATTTGTAAATAATATAGAGAGATTTATAGAACTACCCCGACACCACAATAGGTCTCTATGGTGCGAGGTCACGATTCATTAATGGAAACAGTTATTTTGACCAAAGGTGAAGCAATTAGAAGATATACAGTTTTCTCCTAATCTGTTACAAACTATATTGTGAAACAAAAACTGACACTAATAATTTTAATCTAAAAGGTAACTTTTAGGAAAAGATGACCATTTCGAAGATATTAAGGTTGACTGAGATATTAATGTTTTATTATATATTTAACTAGAACAGGTTTGTTCTGCGACTTCGTCGTTACTGTCACCGTGGTATCAACCTCAACTGAAGTGGTAGAGCAAGTGGTTGCGGTATCGACTTCAACTGAAGTGGTAGAGCAAGTGGTTGTGGTATCAACTTCAACTGAAGTGGTAGAGCAAGTGGTTGTGGTATCAACTTCAACTGAAGTGGTAGAGCAAGTGGTTGTGGTATCGACTTCAACTGAAGTGGTAGAGCAAGTGGTAGTTGGTTCTGTTACTGTGGTATCAACTTCAACTCAAGTGGTAGAGCAAGAAGATCAGGTTTACATGATTTTTTTTATTAATTTTTATTGAAAACAAAATAATGAATAAAAATAAATTTTCAGATAATTGTTTTTTGATTATAGGATTTTTTAATTAATCCAAAAAAATTGATTGAATTTACCAAGAAAGAAATAATAAGAGGTATGATTTTTTAAGTAACAGTCGGAATAAACTTATTGATAAGAAATAACACGTGATAAATTAGTTGTTGTCGGAAAAAGAAATCATTTCGTGGCCGATAAAGATAATCTTTGATGACTAATATTTTAGTAATATTTTTTAACTTTATTCAGGTAATAGAGATATCCCCCGGATGTTAGGTGATCCCGAAAGTGTGATGCAGTAATAATAGCCATAGAGGAAAAAATCGTATAATAAATTATGGGGAATTATTTGGTATAAATTTAATCAAGTATAAATAATAAATAATATTAATTATTAAATAAATCAGAATATAATAGCATCTTCGTAAAATTTAATTTATAATACTTTTTCATATATGTACAAGAAAATTTTGAAAATTAATATACAAGATTTTTTTGATTTTTGTTTTCCGAAAGAATTATTTTATATAAATAAAAAGATATATAATTAAATAGGTAAATATAAGAATGATTCTAAGATGATCTCAAAGATAAAAATATAAAAACAAGAATATTGGTTCGAGCAGTAACACAATTAATCTTAATAAAAAAAGGAAAATGTTTATTCGCACCACCAAGAATTATAAGAGTTTTATGACCTATGAGATTTGATTCAATATTGATTGTTAAAGTCGAATTCATTTTTGAGAGCTATACGTAAAGTATCCCATTTTTAAAAGTTAGACCTAAGCTATCAATTTTTTTTTGAAAAAATACATTTTTCCAAAAATAGATGCTTTTCAAAGTTAACCTAGGTTAAGACGTATGCACATATGGAGCATAATGTTTGTTTTGTTGATCATTTTATTACGTAATGTGACAGAAATTTGTGTGCATGCAAAAGCTTTTTACTCTTACTAGTTTTTAAAAAGGGAGAGCTTTGTGATGATTTACTAATGCGTCGTGATTAAAAATGTAATTCAATGTTTAATGTTTTATTTCTTTATTTCAAAAAATAATAATAAACTTTACTATTATACTTTTATTGTGTGCCCAAATAAATAACAAAAGAAATATATGTAAATTATTATCTATTCACTATAAAATAATTGTCTTCTATATACTTACATAAAAGTAAAATTTTCTGTGCTTTGTGATTTTTAAGTTGTTGTTACTTCATTACCTAAAGCACTGCCCGCTGGCATGAAGGAAAGAAAGAAAAAGTAAAAGTTGAGAAAAAAAAAGTATTTATATCGGCGATCTACCGTATATAGTATATTTGGGGGTGGGGGTGTGTATTAGAAAGAGTAATTAATTAAATAATGAAAATGAAAAGTAAAGAAGCGGAACTTCACATAAACGAATTATAAATGACAAAGACATTATACATCCTGAAGGTGGCAGGTAAGAAATATCGAAATGATTATCTTTTCATATTTGGATTCATATACAATAACAACAATAACAACAACAATAATAATAATAGTAATAATAATAATAATAATAGTAATAAAAATAATAAAAATAATAACAATAATAAAAATAATAACAATAACAATAATAATAATAATAATAATAATAATAAAACAATAAAACAATGTTTTGCATTGCGTGGCTTATTTCAAAGCCTCAAATCATAAGATCCGAGAAACTGATAACATATTGCAAACTAACCCAAAATTCTTTTTTTCTTGAATTTATTTTTACATATATAATATTACACAAATAACACTATACAATAAAATTGTACATTATAAAGAAAGTTAAATGACAACTAGACCCCCATCAACACAAAGGCCAGGATACACGGTTGTGGTTATCGATAATTCTGCTTTACCACCTTTACCACCTCCACCCAATTGGTAAGTATAAGTAAATTTTGATTTGTAGTATATGATTTATTTATTTTATTTTTAATTTTAATTTTAGGCCACGATGTTATCCTATAATTTATCACGATATCGAAACAGATTTTGGGGAGGAAAGTACAAGAAGAATACTAAGGAGATCTTATCTTCTTTTTAAATGTAAAAACAAAGTTATAGTATACATATCAGACCAGACATATAATCATATAATAGAAAACAAGAAAAACATCATAAATCAATAAAAAAAAACTAATCTATCTCTTCTTTTTTTTTTTTTTTTAAACAGTTTACGTTGCAACATTAGTTGCATATTCAATTGCTAACATTGTCATTGCAATTACTTTTGGTGATGCAAATGAAATTATTATTCAAGTTATCTCATCAATTTTATATTTACTGATACTGTCATTTGGAGATTTTTTGGGAAGGCATTTAAGTCTTTATTTTGGTTTCAAGTAAATATTTCCTAAATGCAACTTTATATTTATTTATNGATACACGGTTGTGGTTATCGATAATTCTGCTTTACCACCTTTACCACCTCCACCCAATTGGTAAGTATAAGTAAATTTTGATTTGTAGTATATGATTTATTTATTTTATTTTTAATTTTAATTTTAGGCCACGATGTTATCCTATAATTTATCACGATATCGAAACAGATTTTGGGGAGGAAAGTACAAGAAGAATACTAAGGAGATCTTATCTTCTTTTTAAATGTAAAAACAAAGTTATAGTATACATATCAGACCAGACATATAATCATATAATAGAAAACAAGAAAAACATCATAAATCAATAAAAAAAAACTAATCTATCTCTTCTTTTTTTTTTTTTTTTAAACAGTTTACGTTGCAACATTAGTTGCATATTCAATTGCTAACATTGTCATTGCAATTACTTTTGGTGATGCAAATGAAATTATTATTCAAGTTATCTCATCAATTTTATATTTACTGATACTGTCATTTGGAGATTTTTTGGGAAGGCATTTAAGTCTTTATTTTGGTTTCAAGTAAATATTTCCTAAATGCAACTTTATATTTATTTATTTATTTTATTTATTTATTAAATAATTCTTTTACATTCTCCCTTTCTTTCGATCTCATTCTTATGATAATGATGATGATAGAACGAATCTTCCATCGATGTTTAGATATTATTTCTTTGGAGAAGCAATAGTATTTTTTTTTATTTTAATTGTTTCTATTGGATTTCTAAATATTCAAAATGAAGCCGGGGTAGTGAAATTATTTGAGAATAAATTTTATGTTGCGGGTATTTTCACTTCTATATTTTTACTTTTTGCAATTGTTCAAACGATTTTACATTTAATATTGATTTCTCAGGTATTTTTATATATTTTATATATATAAATATTTACTGTGTATATTTATTTAAGATAATTATTTTATTTAAATTAATTAATTTTTTTTAATTATTATTTAGGTATATAAACACTTTCGTTCTCAGGGTTTTAGAATTTGTGCATGTTAAAAGAAAAACGAATCAATCTTCATGTGTTAATAACAAAATATCCTTCTAAATGAAAAAATCAACATTTGTATTTAAATATATCTTAATACATATAAATATATATTATCATTTAAATATTAATTATAGAATATAAAAATAAATATAAAATAAATTTATCTAATTATTGTGACTAGAATACTCGTGACTTTATAGATAATTCCCAAACCCCCTATCTCTTAAACCGTCCAGCGAGCAAATTTGCCGCTAAAACATAGTAGCATGTGAAAATTGACGGTTTAAGGGATAAGCTGTTGAATTACTTATTTACAGAAATTCACCTAAATCTATTGGATAAGAATTGAGCCTAAAAGGAACGGCTAAAGTTTAAACGTTCGAAAATTCTTATATGAAATCCAATTGTTTGTTATTCGTGCTAATAGGTCTGAAACTTTTTGATATTTCAGCATTTTAGTATTGATATTATTTGTAAATAATGTGTGATAACTTTTGATGATTATTTGATTGTACATGACGAGATAGTTGATCGTGTTGTGTAAAGCTTTTCGGGTATCCTATAATTGGATAAATTAGATAAGAAAGAGGTTTTGACCAATTTGGAGGATTTAATGAAGTGGATTCGGTGAAAACGGGAAGGATTGGATGATGATTTCATATTAAATAGGCAGTATTCCTAAACTGTTCTTCTATTACGATTTGTAATCTTTCTAAAATTATTTTTTTCATGAGCTTCTTTATGCCTAGTTAATTCATTTGACCTTGAAAATTTCTTGTTACAACCAACCAAATCGCACGTGGGGGTTTTCGCCAGTATGTATTCTAATATGTCTATTCAAGTGTTCAAAACGCTGAAGCGACTTTTAGGTCGGGCATTAGTGGTAACATTATTTTTTCGTTTTCGTCATATGAATTTAAAAGTATTGAGGAAATTATCAAGAATCGTAATAGGAGTTCGTTGAGTGAATAAAAACTAAAAAAAACGAGATGTGGCTGTGATAGATATATGTACCCATTAAAACATTAGAATATCATTAGAAAAAAAAAGAGACATTAGAAATATTATTCAAATACGATATAATATTTTGCTTTGTTATTGCGTTTACATTTAGTTATTTATATTTTGTTTAACGAAGATATGTGTAAAGAATAATCAATTGAGTTTTATGAAAACATGAATTAATGATTTCTTATAATTGTTGTTGTGTGTAATGTATTTATTTTTTTTTATTCGCTTGTAATTTAATTAATTAATATAAAAGTATTAATATAATCTTGTTATCTATACAATGATTTATTATTTATTTTACTGATCTTGACTTTCGTTTTGAACTTGATCATCTTGATTTTGATTTTTTGGATTCTCGGGTCTAAAAATTATAATACAAAACAATAATAAATAATAGGTATCGACGTACATTCTGCAATTCATTGTTCACATGATACATACGAAGTTTTCCAGCGTTCGGCAACTGTTTTAAAAGCAGTTTTATGATCCATTGCTGGATTTTCAGCCTTGACTTTTGGAAGTTCTGTTTGCATGAATCTATTATACGGTCTAAGGACTTTTCCATCTATAATAATAATTACAAATAATTACAAAAATTAAAATAATTACAAAAATTAAAATAATTACAAAAATTAAAATAATTATAAAATGGAGGTAAATCATATTTATATGTATTTACTTTTACTTTTCTTTTTAACAGTCGTTTCTTTTTTTGCTTCATTTTTCCCATCATCTTTTGCTCCACTTTCATTTTTCATTTCATTTTTCAATTCATTATTCTTGTCATTGTTCTTTTCAGTTTCATTTTTATTATCAGTAGTCTTGGCTCTCGATTTTGAAGTTGCGGTAGTTTTACCCATTTTTAATTTTGCCTAAAGAGAGATTTACTTATATCGATAAAAATAGATAGAGATATATATAGGTAGATAGTAGTAGAGATGTAGAGAGATCGAATGTGAGTAAAAATAATGAATTAAATGGGTGAATCAAATATTATTATTCTCGATCAATGTGTCAATAATAATAATAATAATAATAATAATTGAGAAGAAAGAGAAGTATAAAATCTACTTACTTAGTCGCATCATTATTAATTTAAATCTATTCTTTACTATGATTATAATCTTGATTGACTACTTAAGTTTTTATTAATAGTTTTTTTAATTAATAGTTTTTTTAATTAATAGTTTAATAGTTTTGAGTATAGTAACATGATTCAATTAATAGTTTAATAGTCTTGAGTACGGTGACATGATTCAATTAATATGAATATAAACTAATGTAACCTTTACAATGGAAGTATATTTTATTTAATTTTCTTGTTTATTTGAATTCTTTATAAATTAAATTCTTATCTTTACATTTCACTATCAATAATTTAATAGTGATGCCCCTTTTAATGAACAAATAATTTAACAATTCTTTTTCATGTGCGTAAATTACATTTATTATTTAATCTTATTTGGTTTTGATTTTCCCAAGGCTAAAATCCTTATTTAAATCAAGATAAGTTAAAATGAAAGAAACCATTAATGAAAACCAATTCAATGAATCCGAACTATTTTTATTATTTTATCGATTTCATCTCAGGTTCACTATCATTTTTTGGGTAATGTTAATGTTTAACTCTATAATCTTTTCTTCTTTAATTATTGTTGCCAATTAGATCTTACCAATCTCGGTTATCGTTCGTGCAAAATTTTGATCCATTGTTAAATTGTATTTAATTAAATTTTGTATAGACAATGTATATATTATTTGCTAGACCATATGATTACATATATGACCTATCATACGACTATACATATTTATTCACCATATTTGGATCATTTTTTATCTTTGTACATCTTTTTCCTGATGTAATTTTTAATTTAATTATTTCAAGCATTGTCATTCGTCACGCAAACTCCTCTTCAAATTAAATAAATAAATGATATTTTGGATATTCAGGAGGTTTGCCTTGTTCATCTTGTAAAGTTTTTTTTTGTTAAATTCATCGAAAAACTGATAACTAAGAAAAACTGACAACTAAAAAAAACTGACAACTAAAAAAAAAAAATTCGAATTCAAATAAGACTTCAAAAATGAGTTATTCTCACAGCAGTACTCAAACGTTAAATAAAAATATTACGGCTGATAAGCGTGTTCGACCACTTATACCTCTTAAAAATCATTTATCGAATCTTCTTGATAGAACAAAAATTCATGCTGTCTCTTTAGATTATGAATATAATTCTATTTCAAAACATTTAGTTTTGGAACGAATGCAATGTCGTCATGGTCTGGTAGCTGCTATCCTTCAAGCTTACAATGGTCATCAACATTTACTTCTCTCTCCTGATGATATTTGGCTTACAATTTCTCAGGGTATCAGTCAACACATTTATTTTAGTTCTGATAAATGTAAAGATAAATTTTTCAAAAAGAAAAGAATTACGATATTGAATGAAAGTATTTTATGTGTCGATCCTGAAACGAAATGTCTTGTAGGTGATTGGCCTGAATGTATTCGTCAATTCATTTCTTCAACTGACAAACAAATAAAAAAACTCGAATTACAATCTTTATTAGATTGTGATTTTTCTACTAGTACTCAAAGTTCTATTATTTCTAGTAGAGTTGTTTTATTAAATTCTGCCAGTAATTATTATCCTTATAACATTCACGTTTTTTGTGGAATTCCAAAAGTTACTTTAACGGGAACATTAAATGATTGGATGTATATTCAAGAAAAGTTAATTCAACTTCGAAAATTTTCACTTGGTTTAAATCCTTGGTTTGATCGTCTTGATCAAATTATTTCTAAATTTATTGAAACTTATCGTGGTGAAGTTGATGAAGAATTTTGGAAAGGAATTGCTAGAGAAGATTATGGATGTGGTGGACCACCCGAATTAACAGGTTGGATAACAGCATTTTTTCCTTACGATAGTTTCGGAAATGTAATCGATGATTGGCTTGATGAAGCAAAATTACCTGAAGGAAGAATTTATATTCCATTTGATGTCGAAAGTGGTCAAAAAATGAAATTTGTATCAGGATTTTTGGGAGTAAATCAAAGAGTTATTGAAAATTCTGATGGGGAAGTTGTAGTTTCGCCTTTAATTGGTTGGGCAGTTATTGATGAAAATAAAAAAGTTCCATTTGATGTACACAAACAATCCAAACATATTTTATGGTAATATTTATTTATAATTTTTTTATTTAGCATTATATTTCTGGAAAAAAATGTAAATATCTTTTAATTACACATTGAATAATTAAAGAGTTGTATATGCACTTTTGATTTTTAATAAAAAGAACAATTATTATTATTATTTTTCTAAAATAAAAAAATGTGCCACATTACTTGGTCACAATGATAACCCTTTACAAAGGACCCCTGTGATATGAATACTTCACTTATATTATATAAAAAATAATCACATCGATAAACTAGGTAATTCTAAATTTATATATATTAATTGGCTTTTTTTTTTGTATAGTTTTCGCTTCATGTACTTTTTTTAAATACTTTTTTAATACTTTGGTTAAAATAAATGATTATTTCAACAAATTTATAATTAATATTAATAATATAATATCTGTGTTGCTATTTATTTGTTATTGTTTTGCTGTGTAATATTAAAAATATATTTATTAACGAATAAATTTATTTTTATATTTATAATTTATTCTATTTTATGAATTTTGATTATTTTTATATTCTCTAAAAATATTTCTTTCATCGTAGAACACCTGACATGTAATGTTTCATATACTTTCTTAGGTTAATAACGTTACTGTAAATAAATTTTGATTACCTATTTATTTACGGAATTTACGGAATTCTGAAATTTTGATTTTTATTGGTTCTTTAAAAGTGAGATAGAATTTCGCGATGGAAAATGCTTCGCAAAACAAAAAAAATAACGTCATTGTTATCCTTAAATAGAAAATATATGAAAAGTATCTCATTAAAGGTCTGATACACTTATTTTCACTGTGAAACAAATAGTGGTTCTTTATAAAAAAAAATAATAAGAGTGTCTCATTTCCTCTATCGTTACCTCTATAATTCTTTCCAACATTTTCTATCAATATTCTCTACCAACATTCTCTATCAATCATTCTCTATTATTCTTGCTATCCTTATTGTTAACTATCATTAAACAACATGTCTGATCTTCTTATCGATGTTCAAAGTTTACAAAGTTTAATGAGTCTTTTGGCTACTAGTGCTGAGGCCACTGTTGAGCCAAGGAATCCAAATGTTCGTTTTGTTGAAAGTATTAACCTCAAAGGGTATATGGACAAGTCTTGTAGAGGATGGATATTAAACATCAACAAAAATACGAAACACATGTTACGTTTAGAAGAGGTCAAAAGTCAGTTACACACGAGTACTAAAATTGAGGAAGTTGATGCTATTGTTCAAGCATTAAACAATAGTGAAATGGACCCAAATTATGAACGAGATACTTATCCGGTTGGAACGATAATCCAGATATTAACACGATTGATGGCATATTCACTTCAATTTAAAAGATGTATGTCATCTTCACCAGATAGTCGCCTTACTTCAGCTGTCGTTGCTGTGTCAGATTACAGACGCGCTCAAGTGGACCTTTCAAATCCTTTCACTACGGTGGAGTGGAGAACTTTGATAACAGAATTTTTGGAGAAAAGTCAAACTGTGTTACGATTATCTGTAAACCCGTAAGTACCTGAACTAAATTTTAACCACTATTAAACTATTTCACTGTTACTAAATTAATTCTAAAATATAACTACTTCTATTTACAGTTTCAGCGATCCGACGGACGACCTTAAAGCGTAATGTTTCATAATATCACTTGTTCATGGTTTTCATTGTAAAGTCGCTGGTTCTTATCAGTTTTTACTTGTTTTTTTTTTATTTTTTTTATTTTTATTTTTATTTTTTATTATAGTATTCTTGTAGGAAGTTCTCCCTTCCGAGTTACTGGTGGCGGTATACAACCATTAGACACCGAAACCACCTATGCAGAAAATCTTTATCGTCAAGCATCAGGACAATTTAAACTCTTTAATGGAGCAAGCCACAGAGATTCGAAATTCATCCAATTCGGATTCAAGGAGTATGTGCGTCATAGAATTCCAGTAAAAAGGGTTAGCAATGGTGCATATTGTTGCTATATGGACCCTCTAAAGAATGTTTATTACTTTACAACCATTTCTCTCGATCCATTTTACTTTAATGTCCTAAAAAACCTTCTCATCCATGAAATTGTTACTGGAAAAGCCGCATATATTCATACGGCCGTACAATTATGCATGAGTATGTGTACATGTGAAGAGGATTTCAAATTAATGAATGAATACGGTATTATCCAATGGGACTTTCCAATGGAAGGTTACGAATCATTCTGTGAAAAGATGAAAGAACTATTGGATGTTATGTATTGTTGGAAATTTTTGAATACCTTGAATTGGCACACTGAGATGGTCAAGATTGCTCGTCAAAAGGATAAGTTAGGTGATACATCCAACTGGAATGACTTTGCAGCCACCTGTTATTCTGGTGGTTTGTTGAAGAAAGAATTAGATACTGTAATATACAAGAATCTTTCTTAAACAAGTCGTTCACCACTCCGAAATGTTTAGTTAAAGATGAATACTGAATATGTTGAATCATTACATATTTTATTTTTATCCATTCATTTATTTTATAGGATTCATTTTTTTCGATTTTACTTAAATCACTGATTTGAAAAAGATAATTGTTATTTGTTATCCGAGATTTTCACTTGACAAGTCTTATTATTTCATATCATAGTATATATAAATATATCTTATCCCAAGAGTAACTTTATTAAATACAATATAAACATATCACATTTAATTATATAGAAAGGCATATCATAATATATTTAATTATTTTATTTTTTTAATAAATTATTTTTTATTACTTCGAAAAAATATTTATTTAAGGAGAAAATTTAACCTGGACCGGGGTCCAGACTCTTATCTTAAACCTTCACGTTAAATGCATGGGTTGGGTTAGAGTTTGACTGCCATTTTTACTATGTAAAAAGTTTCATCCTACTCCACGATTCTATTTCTTGGATGAATATAGTAACAAAACATCAAAATAATTATTACTGTTATAAATAAAGTTATAATTTATTATTTTATTTTGAAATTTGTGTCTGACGTTCCTTTCTTAATAATTGTTTAATAAGGAATTTTTATAAGTATAAATTTCCTTTTTTAGGCTTGGACCATAATTTGGTAAATATTTCACGTGCTGATTTCACGGGTGACGAGTGAGATTTCCGCAAGTAAAAAAATATTGTCTCAGATATTCGAAGGGTGTGCTTTTATTGAAGAAGCACTCAACAAAAGTAATATTTTTATAGAATAATAAATTTATAACGTTATTAAAAATATATAATATGTAAATTTATTAATTTTGTCAATTCACAGCTATACTATTGTCGAAAAAATTATCACATGATAGAAATTTCAAAATTTTAATGTTGCGATGGCGTAATGACGTAAGTTTAGTCAATTCGTCGTTGCAAAAATGATTTTGCTAAGAATCACTACTGATGTATTGGTCGAAAGTTGATTTCATCAAACGTATTGCCAATGATCGACCGTGTTGATGGGGAATAAAATCAGTCCTGTCTTTTGCTTTTCTCCTAAGAAAGTCAGCATATGCTTTTTTTTTCGGTTCTTTTGGAAAATATTAGTTGTATAATAAAAAAAATTTTTTTTTTGATTTTTTGTTACTTTTTTCGCAAGAAAGGTTAAAATTGAATAAAATAAAACCATTAAATCCGCAAACATAAATTACCGCAAACATAAATTACCGCAAACATAAATTATACTACAATAAGAAGAACAGATATTAACACATTCTAAAAAATCAAATAACAAAAAAAATATAAATAAGAAGTCTTACCTTTAATAGTTTCATAGTACAATTGCTCTCGATATTATTTACATATGGTATCGATATAAAAGAAAACCAAATTTACCAAAGTAAATTCTTTTCTCTTAAAGAGCTTTAATTCAACCATAAATCACTTTGTTAAAATGGGATTTGATGGGAAGCGATTTTATTAAATCTTACTACACTGGCGAATCTAAAGAATATTATATAATAATAATATTTACCTCCCAAATCCAGAATTTCCAACTCACACCAAATGGCAAATTATATTAAATAACTAACACTAAAATAATTTAAAAATAATTTAAAGACGGTGCGTTATTCTTTAATTATTGTCCCAATTCCCAATAATATTGTAATAATAATCAATTGAAGTGTGGTGATATTCTTTTTGAGAAGGTATCCTTATCAGATTACTCGTGTAAAATGTTTAAAATGTTTGTTTATATTTTTTAATTTCAACAATAACGGACAAGGTGATTTGTAGCCTTCAAATTTTAATTGTTTAGTAGTATTTGATTTCCTGGCTAGTATACCAAAAGAAAATATAAAAGAAAAGTTAAAGTGCGAAGTAAACCAATAGCATTATTTCTTCCGTGCCGTGAATACGCGCAATCATCTATGTGTAATTGATAGAATGTTTGACATATTTCGTTTCATTTAGATTCTTCTGAAAATATTATGTCAAAATAATTCCGGAAACTATTTTCTTTTCTTATACAAAATAGGAATTTCGAAGTTTTTTTATTTATTTATTTCTCACAATTCCACGAATTAATAAATTTAATAAAAATTTTCATCTATATCCCAAAAAAAAAGAAATGTCTGAACCTTCTGAACGTGAAACCAACAACAAAAATAAAAATAAAAACAAAAATAAAAATAAAAACAAAAATTAAAATCGAAATCAAAATCAAAATCAAAATCAAAATCAAAATAAACGTCAGATTTCAGAATAACAACAAAAAATAATAATAATAAAGAATCACGAAAGTAGCATCAAAAAGACAGAATAGCGAAAACAACTTTTTTGAGACAAATAATTCCTTTTATCTTTAAAGGTGACTTATAATGTACGTATAAAATTTTTTCAAATTTACGTTAGATGAGAGAAGAAATTTATTCAACCTCCAGCGCAAATTCAAATTAATTTGTGAATTATTCTTAAATGAATTTACGTCACCTATTTTAAAATTTTGTATCATATGACATCATTTACTTTAAATACAAAATTGAAACTGAAGTATTCAAAGTTCCGGAAAATCATTTCAACAACATAGCCGTGCTTTGTTTAAACAGTAAATTACTTTGAAATTCAATTATTTCAATTGTATTTTGTTTATTTAAAATAAAATTTTTATTTAAAAGTGGAATAAATAATCATGCATTGTTTTGTTTTATTGTTGTATATATATTATTATTATATATTATTATATTAACTATGTATTCTACATTACAAACATTGATATAACACAATATGAAGAAAATAAATTAAAAAGTTCTATTAAAAAATAAATTAGTTATTCACCCCACACGAAATAAGGTTTCAATTCTTTCGTGACATCATCCACAATGGATTCTATATCAGTTTTAATTGTATAAGTACAAAGTAATTGTTGTAATTTAAAATGTAACAATATCAAATTATTTTCCGAAATTCCGGAAAATGACGATGAGGTGGAAAATGTGTTTGTATATTTCGAGACTACTATAGCTTCATTATCTATTAAAAATATAATTAAATTAATTAAATTAAATTTTCATTCATTAATAAAAATAAAAAAAATTAATTAATTAATTAATTAAAATAATTTGAATTATAAAACACTCACTTATAATTTCAACCACATGAAATTTTCCTTGTAATTCATGATCACCGAATTCAAATTCATAAAAACTATTATTATTTAATCCATTCTCTAATCGTTGTTTAATAATTTCCATGTTATCAATTACTAATTCACCAACAATTTCTTCATTTCTTTCGTGAACCATTTTTGTCCAAAATCCACCAAATTCTTGGGTAGTCATTTGTATAGGTTTCAAATATTTCAATATATTCGTATTTTTGTTTGCTATTTTCATTATTTTCATTAATATTATTATCATTATTATTATTATCATTATTATTATTATTTTATAGAAAAAGTGAGAACAAAATATTTAGTAATATTTACCATTGCTACTACTACCTAATTTCAAAGATGTAATATCGTGTTGAATGTCTGAAACCACATTTTTACCTGTAGATCGTTTTTTTGATAACTGTACACAAATTACAGAGAATCAGAGATAAATTTAATAATAATTGGAATAATTAAAAATAAATAATTACCAAATTCTTTCGATGATGTGAACTATTACTATTACTATTATGACTTTCCGAAAATAAAGAGGAGGAGGAAGAAGTGGTGGTAGTGGGTGAGACAGTGATAGTAGGTGAAGTTATGATAGTAGGGATGGTAGATGTAGAAGGAGGTATAATTATTGATCCTCCTCCTCCCCCAACACCACTAAACAAGGCAGAAGCTAAACGTTCTTTTTCTGAAATTACAACCGATTTTGTATTTATTGAAGTTGTAGCTACTGCCTATTTTTTATTTTTAAAGAAATAAATATTATCGTTTCGTTATTATACTCTTTATTTATCATGTTTTTTTTTTTTTATTTAATAACAAAAAATTTTACCTTATTTGATGTTCGCAAAAGGGGATTATTCGATGATAATAATGATAGTGAAGAAGAAGTATTCACCTCACTTCAAATTAGAATAAATAAATATATATATATTAAAATAAAAGAAAAATAATAAAATTAATTAAAGAGATAAAATATAAATAACTGTTGATAGTTACCTGGAATTGGGATTAACTGATAAAGGTGATGATGAATTCAAAGGTTTTCTGAAAAAAAAATAAATAATAAATAAATTAAAATAAATCAACAAATAAACAAAAGTAAAGTAATATTCGATTCTTACTTTGAAGCTTCTTGATTTGTTTTATATCCTTCTCGACTCCAATTTTGACTTGAAGGAGATAATAATTTAGGAGAAACCACAGATCGTCTAATATTAAATTAAATATAACACAATATATGACATAATGTATTACATAACATTTAACATAATATAATATTAAAAATATTTACCTTGGATCATATTCTTCATATTCACCAACCAATGAATCATCATATCTTTCCCCATCATCAATACTATCGCCACGACCACCAACACTACCACTGCCACGACCACGACCACCACCACCACGATTACGACCACCACCACCACCAAGTAATAATGGATTTTCATGTGAACTATATTTTAATAAATTAGTACTGCTACTAACACTACTACTACTATTATTATTATAATTACTCAATAAATAAGATGAAGTTTGGGTAAAATTTAATAAAGAACTAATAGTGTTAGAAAGTTGACGACGAAGAGGAGGAGGAGAAGAAGAAGGAGAAGGAGAAGAAGGATTTAACAAAGCTAATTGATCAGGTGAAATTGCTACCGATGATGGTGATGGTGATGGTGGTGGTAGTGATGAATGAGAAGAAATGCTAAGATCGCTTTTGTTAAAATCATTTTTATAACTATAAGATGATAAACTCTTGTCAATAAGTGAAAAACTAGTATCGTTGTAATGAGGAACGAATAATGATTTGGAATAATATTTATTATTATTATTATTATTATTATTATCTGGTTTTTCGTAGGCTTCATATCTTATTTTTGATACTGTAAATAAAATAAGCATTAATAATATCATATTAAATATTATATTAATTATATTAAATATTATATTAATATTATTATGTTAATATTATTAATTATTCATTTATTTATTTACCAGAATTAGTTTCTTCACGAGTAATTAATATTGGGTTATAAGGTTTAGCTCCGTTCTTCAAAGCTTCTTCTACAAAATCATTCAAGAACGACAATGGTTCATCGACCTTTAAATCAAAATTAGCATGAGTTAACATTAACATTATTATTATATTAAAATGTGATTAAAATATAGATATAAATTTATCAAAAAATAATCACCTTGAAATCATCCGTTGAAATTGGTTTAAGTACATTTTCTAACAATACTAAATTATTCGATAAAATTATAAACTCTTGGCCTCTCTAAATTAATTAAAAATTCATAAATAAATAAAAATTAGAATTTAAACAAACAAACAATATTCTAAATATTTTAATATTCTCAACAATAATTGACACGAACCTGCCTAACATCACCAGATGATGATTCAGTACATTTGGTAACAGCCTTAAATACTTCATCAGGGCAATTCTTTGTTCTTGAAACACATTTTAATAATGTCGTTATTACCCGAGATTGGATTTCATGGTTGGCTTTTTTATTATTATTATTTTTATTATTTTTTTTTTAAAAAAAATTAGTTTTTTCCAAAAATTAAAATTAATTATTATCGAATTGAATGAATCGAATCTTTAAATTGTTACCATCTTCTTCTTGCATCGTTAAGAATTTACACATTTTATTCATAATTTCCTCTTGATTTTCAATATAATTTGAAAATTCCCCTATTATCTATTATTAAATATTTTAAATTTAAAAAAATAATATTTAATATTTTATAATTTAATATTTAATAATATTTAATGCGTTATATGATTACTAACCCTGAGAGACCATAACAATAAATTTGTAGATGATTCATTTGAATTTTCTAATATTTTTATTGCTTCGGATATCGCATATTTGCCCATTTCCTGATGTTTTCCATTATCACCACCTTCCTCACTACCTTTTTCGCCACCTTCTTCACCACCTTCTTCACCAACTTCTTCACCGCCTTCTTCACCACTCTCTTCACCACTCTCTTCACCACCCTCTTTATCACCCTCTTTACCACCCTCTTTACCACCCTCTTTACCACCAGGATCTATAAAACAATAAATGTTATTATTATTATAAAAATGAGAAAAAAAATGAAACAAATAACTGAATAAATAAATAAATAAATAAAAATTACTCTTGGATATAATCATAAACACATTATCAATAGTCTCTCTTTCTAATAAATTACCCGCCAATACAAATGTTGTAACAACAGTTTTTATGAACCATTCAGAACTTTGATAAAATGTGTAGTAAATGTCAAATGATAAAAATATTATTATTATTATTATTATTAAGGATATATACAATAAAAATATTATAAAATAAATATATATATATATAATATGTAAAAAAAGGATATTTTCCGGATATTTCAATAATTCTATTCACCAATAATTTACGTGAAAATTCATCAGTTATTAAAGTCTTACGTAAAGCGTTAATCATATTTTCCGCGATGACAACCACATTTTGAGAATTCACCATTATATAAAGAAGATCTAAAACTTTCTTTCTTAAAGAATCATCTTTCTCTTCTAAACATTCCACAATTATATTCATCTGTTCTTCTCCCCACCATTGTCCTTCCATCCACCAAATTGTATCTATCTCTGATAAACTAATCAAACCTAAATATTTAAGATTATTATTACGAGATTTTAAAAATCGAGTAATGATTTTTAATGGATTTAAATGTGCTGATTTATTAACTATTGTTGATAATGCTTGAGGGTGTAACATTGAAATTGCTCTTATACATTCAAAAGTAATTGCTAATAATAATATCATAAAATATAATTTAATTAATAAAATTATGTAAATAAAAAAAATATAAATATAAATTATGTTAATATTAATTAATTAATTAATTAATTAATAATTTATTACCATAAGCAGAATCTATTCCAGTTTCAACTTTTTTAAGTGTATGAATGATTTGTGATACAACTTCCATGCTTATTCTATAATAGAAATGAAATGAATAAATGAACATGAAATAGAAAATAATAATAAAAAAATTATAATAAATACTTTTCATCATCCTTTGCCAATAAACCCATTAATTCTATTATTTTTATTTGAATCCAAGGAGCTGGTACACCATGATAATCATAACTAATTGGTAACCATTTGTCTATTACTTGTTCCAAAATATTTATAAGAATTGGAACCAGATCTTTATATTTATTTGGATCCGCCTTAACAAAATCAATATAAAGACTTAATATTGAACTTAATATCACCGGATCCTTTTCTATTAATATTTGTCGAAATTTTTCATCTAAATGTTTAATTAAATCTGGAGATTCATGAAATAATCTGTGAAAAACCATGATAGCTTTTTTCTTGACTAGATAACTTATAAATTTCATAATAATAAAAAAATAAATTAATTAAAAGTAAAGTAGAAATTAATTAATATATAATATATATAATATTAAAGAATTAAAATAATTTAAAATAATAATAATACTTTTGATGTGTTAATTTTTCCTCTACAAGTTTCAAAATTGCAGGTATTATTTCAGGATTTAATACATGACATAATGCTGTCAAGGCTGAACATACTTCTAAATAATTATTACTTTGAAGATCCTAAAAATTTAACTGATATTTTATTATTGATATTTTTTTTTTTTTTAAATAATATAATAAAAAATAAATAAATATATATAGATATATATATGAAATTTTATGAAATTATTATTTTTTTTTTTTTATAATTATATTAATTTTTTTTTTTAAAATACAATTTAATTAAAATAATAATAAATTACCTTTTGTAAAGTATTAATTAACATTATACTAAGTTCATGAGTTTCATCCAAAAATAAAGAACATGCAAGGTAACCTAATAATCATTATTGTTGTTGACAAATACCCAAAATCAAGAATAAATAAATAAAAATAAATCCAAAAATAAACAAATCTCAACAAGAGCANCCATGATAGCTTTTTTCTTGACTAGATAACTTATAAATTTCATAATAATAAAAAAATAAATTAATTAAAAGTAAAGTAGAAATTAATTAATATATAATATATATAATATTAAAGAATTAAAATAATTTAAAATAATAATAATACTTTTGATGTGTTAATTTTTCCTCTACAAGTTTCAAAATTGCAGGTATTATTTCAGGATTTAATACATGACATAATGCTGTCAAGGCTGAACATACTTCTAAATAATTATTACTTTGAAGATCCTAAAAATTTAACTGATATTTTATTATTGATATTTTTTTTTTTTTTAAATAATATAATAAAAAATAAATAAATATATATAGATATATATATGAAATTTTATGAAATTATTATTTTTTTTTTTTTATAATTATATTAATTTTTTTTTTTAAAATACAATTTAATTAAAATAATAATAAATTACCTTTTGTAAAGTATTAATTAACATTATACTAAGTTCATGAGTTTCATCCAAAAATAAAGAACATGCAAGGTAACCTAATAATCATTATTGTTGTTGACAAATACCCAAAATCAAGAATAAATAAATAAAAATAAATCCAAAAATAAACAAATCTCAACAAGAGCAAATCTAACTCACCAACACGTTTTTCCCATAACCCTTTGGCACTTTGAGCCAATTTTACTGCATGAATATGACCAAAATCCACATTATGTCCCAATATATCACAGTAAATTAATCTTGTTATATAATCTTTAATTTTTGTCTTTATTTTTTTTTAAAAAAATTTGTAAATGTTACAAATATAATTTGAAATAAAAATGTAAATACAATTTTATAAACAAAAAAAAAAATTGTAAATACTGTAATTTACAGAAGGAAGGTCTGGATAATTTAATTTGATTTTGAGAGAAGCAAGTTCTTCAGTAACATGTCGATCTTCTTCCTTTTAATTATCATCATCATCATCATCATCATCATCATCATCACCATCATTATTATATTATTTGGTATATTATTATTTTGATGTATTTAATTTGTGGAATTGATAGAATTAGTAGAATTAGAAAATTTTCATTAAAATATTTTACAATGTAAAAACATTAAATAAAAATTAATAGTGGTTCTTGATAACAGAATTCCTACCTGTTTACTTCTAGCGTCACCAATTTTATTAATAAATTCATAGAATCCACGACTTAAACCCGATGTTAGAAAATCGGGGTTTAAGAGTGTCGGTATTTGCGATGACATAATTAATTTTCTTCAAGTCAAAGAGGTGACGTCTTAGATCATCACTTATATCCCAATTTATCATGTGATATTCACAACCTTCTTTAAAGTGTTTTCCAAAATGAAAACAAATAAATATATAAACAAACAAACAAACAAACAAAATTGTACATATGTTCTTTTCTTCAATTGATGTTTTGCGAATTATGATAATTTATACACAACTCTTTTTTTTTTTATTATAATAATTACATGATTTATAATATTTATATCAATGACAATGAAATTAAATATTTTTGATATTTTAAAATAATAAAATTTGAAATAAAAAATTGAAATAAATAATTTAGATAAAAATAAATTATGATTATTGTGATTACACTACTATATTTAACATCATCATCATCATCATCATTATTATTTCCATCCCTTAAATCCTTTACCTTTCCATCCCTTAAATTTATGATGTTTCTTATGTTTATGTTTTTTACCTACCAAATGACCTAATGCGCCTCCACCTACTAAACCTAAAGCTGCTGAACTGAGAAGACCTTTATCTGCTACTTTTTGCTTATCATGTTTATCATGTTTATCATGTTTATCATGTTTATTTGGTTTATGTTGTTTATTTAGTAGTGGTGGAGGGTGTGGGAAATGTTGTTGATGACCTGGAAATCCTCCTATTCCTCCTTTCGTTTTTGAATCAGGAGCATGAGTAGTTGGCGGATAATTTGAAGGTTGTGGATATGCTGAAGGATAATTTGAAGGTTGCGGATATGCTGGTGGATAATTTGATTGTTGTCGTTCTTGAGGGGGATATTGTGATGGTGGATGTGGCATCGCTGCGGGCATGGGCGGATAAGCACTTTGTGTTGGTGTTGGAGTTTGATAAGGAGAAGAATGAACTGGTGGTCCGGGTGGAGGAGCTACGGATCCACTTGGATGATGCCATTGAGTAATACCAGTTGGCGTGTCTATAAAATTATTTATTTATATTTTAATTATCTTTCGTATTATATTATTATTTAAAGAACATTATTAAAAAACGTTATTGAAAACCATTATTGAAAACTTTAATCAATACATACAAACATAGTAATAATTTTGACTATTTTGGTCAAATTGAGCGATCCAACCTGGTGGCAAAGGTGGAGGTGAAGAAGTTGGATCCATTTTCTTTAGGAAGAAGGAAGAAGAAGCAAGCGGTAAAATTAAATTAAATTAGAGTTTTCAAATCAGTTCCACTACATATAAAATAAGTCTCATGATAATTTTTGTAAGGTGTCACGAATTTTTATTATCCCATTATATTTTTATCTAAAAATTTTAGCCATTATTTTAACTTTATCCCATATATATATATATATAAATTTCCGATTTATAATTATCTTTTTCTTTCAATGCCTCAATTAAATTATGCTTTAAAAAATAAGAATAATGCCCAATGGACACCTGAAGTATGTTTTCCCTTACAACCTGAATATCAAAATGTCATGAACTACACGCGTTTTTATCAATTCTATAAAGAATGAATTTATTTAATAATTTATTTAATAATTTATTTAATAATTTATTTAATAATTTATTTAATAATTTATTTAGGAAACAGAAAGGTTAATAAAAATTATTAACGAATGTACATTCGAAAAATCCGGAATATTCGAAATATCCTTTAAAGATATATGGTTAAAATTAAAATTTGACACAAACAGAGATAGAAAATCAGTACAGAACAAGTAAAATAACAATTCTTTCTTTTTTATGTCAAAATTTCTTTATCTTAACTAATGAATATTTAATTTTTAGATGCAAAAAATTGGTACAACAACAGAATGTATCGAATTATAGAAAAGGTAATAATAAAATCAAAAAAAAAAAAATCAAAAAAAATTTATGATATCTATACTATTTATTTACCTTTAGTAAAATTGGTTATAAGTCGACACTGGGAAGAAGATGTATGTATTATATTTCATTTGATTGAACCAAAATAATTCGTTATACTAATTATGATATTAATTGATTTATTTAGGAGGAATGTATACTGAAAGATATTTTGATTGAAATGGGAGCAATGGGGAAGAAAACATCTGAAATATATTGGAATGATGTATACTCCCAATTTAAAGAGAAAAGGGGCAGGAATGATAGAGATATAAAAGCGTTGCAAGAAAGGTAAAAAATTTTGACATTCGTCAAAATAATTATCTTAATTCTTTGTTTTATTAATTAAAATGGTTATTAATGGTTATTAATTCTTTAGATATCGAAATTATATAGATCCTAAAGGTATTTTTAATTTCAATAGACAAATAAATATATTACTATTATTATTTATACTAAAATTAATATATATATTTTTAATTTCCATAGTATATTTGCCTAATAAACGAAAAAAATATAACTTTACAAAAGACCAAATCACTTCAATAATTATGTATAAAATAAATAATGAAGCAACCAGCTGGAAAGAAATGGCTGATAAGCTTAACGAGTCGATTGATTTGAAAAATAAGCTTAACGGCAACACCCTCCACCTTCCCCACTGTACACCCAATCAAGTAAGAAATAAATATAATACCATAACGAAACCATCAAAAGGTAAAATTTTTTGATAACGATTTTTATATTGATTTAATTAAAAGATAAATATAATATTTAGCTCTAACCTACCTATTCTTTTAGAACGGTTTGATATATTGGCGAGATTAGCATCCGAAGAAATGGAAGAAATGGGTGAAACTAATAAAATGAATGTTAAATTTGTAATAAGCGAACAAGATATATTAATCAATAATGCCAATCGATACGCATAATTTTTATTTATATTTTAGATGATAGTAATAATTACAAATTTTCCACCCATTTTATATGCCATTATTAATGTTAATACTATTTCTAATCTCTTGAAGAATATTTAATAAGTCATTATGGGATTTACTCAATAAACCTCAGAAACGCAAGTGATCAGAATCACCTAAAAAAGGAACTAAAGAGTTAATAATAGATAAAATTTGTGATTTCGTTAAAGAACTTTTGTTCTTTTGAAGATCTGCCTCTTTGTATGCTATAGGTATTGGATGCATAAATCAACCAATATCATAATTAATATAACGAATTATTTTGGTTCAATCAAATGAAATATAATATATGCATCTTTTTCCCAGTGTCGACTTATAATCAATTTTACTAAAGGTAAATAAATAGTATACAAATATTTACGATCAATTTTGATTTCTGAAAGGTAAATATTTAAATGATTTTAGTTATTTTTAATTATTTTCTCTTGTTAATATTGGTTAAAATCATTGACTTGAATTTTCAAATAAAAAATTTAGTCCTTGTAAGCTACTCAAACTCTACTGTAATGACTTATTTTGCAATTGAGAAGAGAGCCAGAAATAGTGGAAGTAATTGCAAGTGCACAATAATATTCCATTCTCTTCAATTTCTCTAGAAGATGCTACAATTACAGACTCATCAGCGGGAGAAAAAATTCAAGGACGTCAATATACTCGGAAAATTATTGGCTGTTTAAATTCAAAATCACTGGTCGAAAATTTATAAAACTTACACCTATCGGGTACCAGATAGGTGTAGTATTCGTGCCTAATATCGTACATATATCGGGTACCCGATAGGTGTAAGAAACATTTTTCACATTTATCGGGTACCCGATATATATAAAAAACATTTTTTACACCTATCAGGTACCTGATATATGTACAATATTAGGCACGGTTTTATAAATTTTCGACCGGTGAATATTACATTAGAGATAGAAACGAAGAATATACTATATACAAAATCCCTTCATAAAAACTAGATTCAAATTTAATATATAGAGAAAGTAAGTAATTGAGTAATTAGAAATGAGTGATAATGAAATTCCTAATAATTCTTTTGATAGTAAAAATTTGAATATAATGACTGGTATTCCTTATAAAAATTTAAACAAGGATAATTATATACTCTTGCTTATAAAAATATTCTCCTAAGTGATTCGAAATATTTGAATTATGGGTTCTCATCTCAATACCTAAAAGAAAACAAAATATTTTCTGGTAGAACAAATAATTATAAGTCTTGCACAGTATATAAATTACATTGTGTAAGAAGTTATAAAATTTGTTAGTTAAAGTGTCTTGTATAAACTTATAAAGAACATCTTCCGGAACCCCAACATTTCGTGATTTTGTATTGTGAAATTTTGATTTTTTCTAAGAAAAAAAATCATTTAGAATGATCTGCAATTTTCTAGAAATTCCTGACTGATTTGTAATAAATTAAATAAGCATCGTCATGCATCTTTGTATTTTACTGTTGCTGATTTTGTTGTTGATCTCTCAAACTATGTCTGAACGTGAACCATACGCTGGTTGCAACGGTAAGTTCTATAACTTGCAATTTGACTTTAATAAAAATTTATTCATTTTTTATTTAATACTTCTTAGCTCTGATCGCCTACTTATGAGCCTATAACAACAAGTCATACCGCAGTTTTCTTGTGCATAATCGAGATATAATAATTTCTTCCTTGTCTGTGAATTCTAGCTGGATTGATATTGACCGTATTTGGACTAGAAATTTCTTAAGAGAAGCGGAAAACCTTTTAGATCAAAAAAATTTTGCAGACCTAAAAGAGAAGGTGCGTTTTTTTATTTTGCAAAGAGAGGGTAACTCCTAGTCACCTCACATATGTGGCCGGGCTCAGGAGAATTACTGGGTTTTTGATTCTGGTACCCACTCCAGCTTTCTTGGCTCAGGCACCCTAACTTTGTTATTGGTAAAGTCTGCTGGTTCTGGAGGAGGGATTGGATATGTATTTTTACCTTAAATAAAAAAGATAATGCACATGGGCCAAAAAAAATTAAAATTAAAAAACAAAAATTAAGCTCATATAATACCTATCTCATTACAGGTAAAATCGGAACGATGTAGGAATGTCATATGAATCTATTGGGATGCTTTAATTAAAGATTATAAAAGGGTAAGTGAATAATAAACAATACAATGGTTGTATATATATAATCCATTAAACAAATCTGTTTTTATAAAATTCTGTGTAGACCCAACTAAAAGGATTCGCATATAAAATTATTTACTACAAAACACCCGAACGAATCCGAAAATGTATCGAAAGTTGGACCTTTGTGGCGTCTGTCTCAAAGAATTACTTCCGCAATTAACAAAGCATATCACTATATTAACTTGTGGACACCTTTTCTACTAATAGTGTATTGAACACTCCTCTCCTGAACCGTGTTGCTCATTTTGTTTGGAAGAACAAGGATCTACAAAAAATCATACTGATAACACTACAAATGTGATTTGGTCACAATAATGATAATCACCATAATGATGAAATAATCATCACGGTAATGAACATAATTATATTTATGATCATGAACATGAACCTGATAACCATCATGAAGGTTCTGGTTCAAGTCCTCATCCTCGTTATTGGTGTGTTCGTGACAGTAGTTATCATCCATGTGTTAAAAAAATTCACCGTCTTAATGAGTCAACAATTCCAGTAGATGACTACCATGGTAATGATTACGACCATGAACAAGTTGATTATGAACAAGATTATGATAATGATCACAACCATGAACAACAAAATGAAGAATTGATAGGTTTAGCTGAACAAGTGGAGATGAACCAGATTAATACAGTCAGACCTATATATAATCCCACCTCTGGACTAAATTTTGGTAGTGATTATAAGCAAATGTGATATTATATAAAAAACCTATATATAATCACATCACATAAAAAATATATCACTGGTAATTATAAATTTTTATATATAACTTTTGTAACAGTTCTATCTTATTTTATTTATTTTCCATCAGCGGGATGTTAATTTATTACACCCAAATTAATTATTAGATCATCACACCTGCCATTGTCGTTTTCATAGTGCAGGACTGTGACGAATAAATGACAAAATTATTAAAGAAAAAAATTCTCTTCATTTATTTCACCTCCCTCTTAACTTACCTTATAAAAGAGGATTCTTTTAAATTATAATTTCCTATTATTTATATTATCTTATTAACGCTGCCCCACTATATTATTTATATTCACTTTATTTTCTTATGCTCATACACCTTTCCATTATTTAATTCTGACAAAAATAATTTTGATATTTTTGTATAATTAAATTTAAGAGTTAGTGATAATAACGACGGGAAAGAAAGCTCATTGCCAAATCAGCACAAAGAACTTAAAACCGAGTGCTGACACCACCCGAACAAGAAGAAAAACTTCACGCTGAGAGAAAAAGATTAAATAATGCCAATTTAGCTTAGGAACAAGCCCAATTCAGAAACCCCAAGCCAGAAATACCACCAGTAGACCAAAATTACCAGGTTCAAGAAGAACAAGCAAGACAACAAGAAAGGTTAGAACAAGGTTTAACAAGATGACGACAAGAACAACAACAAACAAGAACAAGCCTGAATATACACCATAATTTACACCATCCACGCTGTCCACTCTAACTACTACATCTCCGTGAAATTGAAATTGAAATTGAAATCGCCGAGATCGTTTATTAACTGTCGCAGACCTTCGAATATTCAATCTACTGCCCAACCCACACCACGAACAAGAGAAGAACCTGTTTCACATATTATTCCTATCACTGAACAAGTTCTTTTCGCTCAAACACCTGTTAATCAAAATATTAGNTTGGACTAGAAATTTCTTAAGAGAAGCGGAAAACCTTTTAGATCAAAAAAATTTTGCAGACCTAAAAGAGAAGGTGCGTTTTTTTATTTTGCAAAGAGAGGGTAACTCCTAGTCACCTCACATATGTGGCCGGGCTCAGGAGAATTACTGGGTTTTTGATTCTGGTACCCACTCCAGCTTTCTTGGCTCAGGCACCCTAACTTTGTTATTGGTAAAGTCTGCTGGTTCTGGAGGAGGGATTGGATATGTATTTTTACCTTAAATAAAAAAGATAATGCACATGNGAGGATTCTTTTAAATTATAATTTCCTATTATTTATATTATCTTATTAACGCTGCCCCACTATATTATTTATATTCACTTTATTTTCTTATGCTCATACACCTTTCCATTATTTAATTCTGACAAAAATAATTTTGATATTTTTGTATAATTAAATTTAAGAGTTAGTGATAATAACGACGGGAAAGAAAGCTCATTGCCAAATCAGCACAAAGAACTTAAAACCGAGTGCTGACACCACCCGAACAAGAAGAAAAACTTCACGCTGAGAGAAAAAGATTAAATAATGCCAATTTAGCTTAGGAACAAGCCCAATTCAGAAACCCCAAGCCAGAAATACCACCAGTAGACCAAAATTACCAGGTTCAAGAAGAACAAGCAAGACAACAAGAAAGGTTAGAACAAGGTTTAACAAGATGACGACAAGAACAACAACAAACAAGAACAAGCCTGAATATACACCATAATTTACACCATCCACGCTGTCCACTCTAACTACTACATCTCCGTGAAATTGAAATTGAAATTGAAATCGCCGAGATCGTTTATTAACTGTCGCAGACCTTCGAATATTCAATCTACTGCCCAACCCACACCACGAACAAGAGAAGAACCTGTTTCACATATTATTCCTATCACTGAACAAGTTCTTTTCGCTCAAACACCTGTTAATCAAAATATTAGTTTTAATAATTTATTAATCTAGATGATTATCTAAATTATCTAAATGATAAAATTCAGTAGTACAAAATTATAATCAGCTGTGCGAATTAATTTTATAAATAGATCATATGAATATGTGATTATACATAGGGAAATTTCTTATGATGGGACTTATAGTTAGTGGTGATAGTGGTTATACATAAAATCATTATATGTGGCGATTATATATAGGAAAAATTAATATAAAAAATTTGAGACCGAAAAAAAACAATGATTATAGCAAAAGGTGATTATACATAGGTCTGACTGTACTTCTAATACCCAACTCGAACAAACAGATGTTCGTCAAGTCCACCGTCTTCACATAAACAGAATATGTTGCAAGGGTTTATCGAAGAATTGTTCACGTCTATTAATGGGAAATTAGTTGAAACCAACGATAACAATGATGCTGAGGAGGATTCGATACCATTAGCTCGGTTGTTTCGAAAACCCTGTCGTGCAGAACCGCAGATGATTAATATTAACCATGAAGAAATTTCGTGCTGGTATCATTATGGCAAAGGATACATTGACTGAGTAAACGATACACATTTTTTTGGAATACTTGAAAAATATCCTAAATTAAATGAAAAATTATGAGTTGCTGGATCTTTCAAAGTATCTGAAGATAGATTTGAACATTTTATGGCATTTGATGAAGCCCTCGAAACATT
>PQFF01000239.1:13654-33466 GCA_003547095.1 Diversispora epigaea | reverse complement strand
TCTTCAAGATTCAACACAACAATTTCGGATGCAATGATCTATATATATATATACATTTTAGAAAAGAAAAAAATTCCGTATAAATATATAAACAAATCATTAATATATTTAATTATTTTCACTTTTGTTTTATCAACATCTGTTCCTGTTATAAAAATCATCCCTGAATGTTAATAATATCATCATTATCAAAATGATTTATAATATTATTTCTGGTAATATCTTTCAGGTAAAAGGCCGTAATGTGAAAAAAACTATTGGCGTTTTGATATTTAGGGAAAACAACTTCAACGGCATTAACAACAAAATTAGATTTTCTGGAAATTTCATTATAACAAATAGTACTAAGGTTACAAGGCATATCAAAAAATTTTTTTATTATATTTATATTTTTATAAAAAAATATAGAAGAAATCTTTAATTTTCGTATATTCTTTATTCCATCTATTTATAGAAAAAAATTGTATATCACAAGAAAAAATTTATTTATACAAAAATTAGTTATTATTAAATATTTATAATAATTAATTAGTTGGTCAATTAATTAAGAACGAGGATCCTTCATAAGAAAGAAAAAGAAAAAATAGAATATGCATACGCTGGTTGCAACGGTAAGTTCTATAACTTGCAATTTGACTTTAATAAAAATTTATTCATTTTTTATTTAATACTTCTTAGCTCTGATCGCCTACTTACGATCCTATAACAAGTCATCGTACCGCGGTTTTCTTGAGCATAATCAAGATGTAATAATTTCTTCCTTGTCTGTGAATTCTAACTGGAATGATATTGACCGTACTTGGACTAGAAATTTCTTAAGAGAAGCGGACAATTCCCTTAGCTATAATTATGGTCATGTAACTAAAAAATATTGAAAAAAAAATAGACCATTATCACAATCACGACCATCACCACGACCATCACCACGACAATCACCACAGCCATCCCTACCACCATCGTCACCACAACTATCAATGTCATCACTACTACAATCTCTTCCGCAACTAATACCACCACTGTCACCTCCTCCACGATCATGTAATACAGGTTCCCCCGATGAAGAGGTATACTTTACTATATACAGTATAAACAAATTAGGTAAAATATTAACCTTGCTTTATTTACCATATAGGAAGGACCATTAAGGAAAAAGCAATGTTTGAATTGTACCCTACATTGTCTGGAATGAGAAACTGCTTAATCCATTTTTGATAAAACAAAAGTAATACAAGACTATCAAACAAGAAACATTGTATATTATGAAATTTTTAAATATAATTCACATTAATCAAATATATTTTTAGTCAAATATATATATTTTTTAGACAATATGTAATTAATAATTAATATAATTAATATAATATATAAATAAAATTACTAGATCTTTGTTAATCAATGGGTTACACTCACTAGTGTAATAAATAAAATATTTATTCAGAAATAATAAAAAGTTACATAATAAAATATGTTTATATTCTTTTTTGTTTAAATATTTAATTTCTATTGATATTTATTTTTAGAGATTATGTAATTTATATAGTATTTAGAAATTTAGATGTATTAGATTTGGTTGAAGAATACATGATTCAATTTTAATAAAATTAGATTTTTGAACTATATCTAAATAGAAAATAACAGATTACTATTTTGATCAAGTCGTGTTTCATATAATTATATAAAAAATCACTACTTTGATTAGCCGTGATGGAACTTATGATTGACATGCGATAAATACATGAAGAAAATGCTTAAATATCTTTATTATAATATATATATGATATTTTTTGTGATGCTATTTTAAACTAGGAATTTGATCCTCGGCCTTCAAACCAAGTCGAGCATAAGTTAAATCTAAAAAGAATAAAATGTTAGTATTACTTGATCAACACGAATTAATCCAATAAAAAATGAATTACTTACAAATATTTTCCCGCCTCCTGTCACAAGCCTTTTCTGGTATCTCGATTTGATGTTNCGTAACGATCCAACTCCCTTCGGTGGTATAAATGTATTAATATTTGGCGACCTAGCACAACTCCCTCCAATTAATAATCAACTGGTATACAAATCAACGATATGGAACATATTTTATCCTATATTTCTAAAAGAACCACAAAGGCAAGATCCAAATTCAGATTATTACAGACTGTTGGAAAATATCAGATTTGAAAACATAGATGACTTCACCTGGAGAATGATGCAAAACAAACTAGATCAAACTATTGACGAAACATCCAGAGATTTAAAAAAAATTCTTAAACATGTAGGTCACAAAAAAATAGCTGATTCAATAAATCACGTCATATGCAATATGCTACCCATTCAAAACGACAAATACATAATATCAGATGTGAAGGATGTTATAAATGAACGATTACAAGATTATGAATGTTCTGACAAACTATTTAAAGGAAAAACCAATTTACCTAAAAGATTAGAGACAAGAATCGGAGCTAAAATCATGTTTTTAAATAATTCGGAATACAGACACAAAATGTGTAACGGAACATTAGGTGTAAGCACGGATATAAACAAAGAAACACAAGAGATAAAATGCGCTTTTTGCATTAAAGGAGGAATAGTAGATATTAAAATAACAAAACAAGTATCGTCATTTTATATTAATGGCGCGCCTGCAAGCAGAAGACAATTCCCAATAATTAATGCGTACGCCCTCACAGTCCACAAAACACAAGGACTAACACTACCCGACATATCCCTGAACTTAGATTCTCAAATGTGGGAAGTGGGCCAAACTGAGCAGATGTAACAATTGGAAAAACATCAAGATAAGATCATTAACCAAAGAAGCATTCCTTGTAGATCAATCGATGATTAAAGAATACAAAAAAAGGCATCAGAACCACTTCCACTCTCAAAACACAGCTAACGTAAACTATAAAAACAAAAAAATTAATTTATTTAAACCAATATAAACATTAGTTAGAAATTATCAGTCTTTTTTTAAATGTCACGTCGTTGGATTTTTTTTTTGGCCCGCGAAAATCATTTCTTTAATGGGATGGCTAAAGCGGAGTTAACAAAGGAGTTACCTTTTTATATATAGATTAACTCCGCTTTAATGGACCCCCAAAGGACGGTACGAAACGCTATTTTGAATAGAAGTTGGTGTGACTTGTCTTGACGATTATTTGTGGATTAACTAATATCACGTGATATTTTTCATACATAAGGGTTCTCAATCTATATTACCGATCTTTCTAATAAAAATTTTTTTAGAGACACGTTTTATTTAGAGAAAAATGGAAGAAAACTGTATTCTCTTCAATGAAGAACGCGAAGAACTTATAGAAGTTTAAATACAGAAATGCATAAAAGAAAAATATTTTAAATATTTTTACACACGTTTCTATACTTTTTAATAATTTTTGATAAACCCGATAATATACTTTTTTTAAAAAAAATTTTATATTATTTTAATTTTTTTTTATATTATATTATAATAAACATATAATTATAAGATTAAAAATTATTTTATTAATAACGAACATATAATAATTAATAAATTCAATTTAAAATATTATTAATAATATGTGCGTCATATTTTTTTATTATTTAATTGTTTATTTTAAACCTGTACTGTACGGTTTTTAATATAAAAATACCTGTGCTGTACGGTTTTTTTTTAATTAATCCAAAAAAAAAAATCAACTAACGAATAATACGAAGTGATGATTGAATTTGCCGAAAAAGAAAATGGAAAATTTTTTTTTTTTATTTTTTTCATAATAAATAACCAAGTAATTTAATAATTTATTAATAATATTTATAATACTTCATTCAGGTATAAACATGTTGAAATAATGAGATGTCTCCCAGAAATGTACCTTNATTTAGATGTATTAGATTTGGTTGAAGAATACATGATTCAATTTTAATAAAATTAGATTTTTGAACTATATCTAAATAGAAAATAACAGATTACTATTTTGATCAAGTCGTGTTTCATATAATTATATAAAAAATCACTACTTTGATTAGCCGTGATGGAACTTATGATTGACATGCGATAAATACATGAAGAAAATGCTTAAATATCTTTATTATAATATATATATGATATTTTTTGTGATGCTATTTTAAACTAGGAATTTGATCCTCGGCCTTCAAACCAAGTCGAGCATAAGTTAAATCTAAAAAGAATAAAATGTTAGTATTACTTGATCAACACGAATTAATCCAATAAAAAATGAATTACTTACAAATATTTTCCCGCCTCCTGTCACAAGCCTTTTCTGGTATCTCGATTTGATGTTTTTTTGGTTCCAAGAATCTGATCCACTTATTCAGGTTTCGTGCGTCGTTTAAGTCTTGTTGAGAAATCATTGAAACAACGGACCCATGAGAATCTCTTTCAATTTGATTCTTGAGATCTTTATAAACCTTAGTAAAGTCACATAGATGGTGGAAGAACATATTACTATTAATATGATCGAAATTTTAACACAATTATTAATGAACTATTCTATAATTTGCAACAAACATTAACTGAAAACCTACAAGAAATAATCAATTCAATCAAAATCCTTCTACCAGTCTTTCCCACGAATCCAATCATAGAACTTCCAATGTCACAATATGTCTGCATGCAAACAATCAAAAATTATTTAGGACCAAGAGATAATCAACATTATCCACATTTCTTTATTACGGTACGGGAAAGACGTTTATAATAAATCTCATAGTAAATGAATTGAAAAAAAAACAGAATTATTTAATAATGGCACCAATTGGAGTTGCGGCAATAAGCGTAAATGGCCAAACGATACATTCCGCATTGAGAATCCGTACTATGGGATCATCTTATCAAACCCTGGCATTCAGCGATCAAAATTTTAATCAAGAACTAAGAAACATTAAAACAATAATAATAGAAGAAATCTTCATGGTGTCATCCAGATTATTTACATTTATCTCTGAAATTTTTTCTAACTTACGTAACGATCCAACTCCCTTCGGTGGTATAAATGTATTAATATTTGGCGACCTAGCACAACTCCCTCCAATTAATAATCAACTGGTATACAAATCAACGATATGGAACATATTTTATCCTATATTTCTAAAAGAACCACAAAGGCAAGATCCAAATTCAGATTATTACAGACTGTTGGAAAATATCAGATTTGAAAACATAGATGACTTCACCTGGAGAATGATGCAAAACAAACTAGATCAAACTATTGACGAAACATCCAGAGATTTAAAAAAAATTCTTAAACATGTAGGTCACAAAAAAATAGCTGATTCAATAAACCACGTCATATGCAATATGCTACCCATTCAAAACGACAAATACATAATATCAGATGTGAAGGATGTTATAAATGAACGATTACAAGATTATGAATGTTCTGACAAACTATTTAAAGGAAAAACCAATTTACCTAAAAGATTAGAGACAAGAATCGGANAACCACAAAGGCAAGATCCAAATTCAGATTATTACAGACTGTTGGAAAATATCAGATTTGAAAACATAGATGACTTCACCTGGAGAATGATGCAAAACAAACTAGATCAAACTATTGACGAAACATCCAGAGATTTAAAAAAAATTCTTAAACATGTAGGTCACAAAAAAATAGCTGATTCAATAAATCACGTCATATGCAATATGCTACCCATTCAAAACGACAAATACATAATATCAGATGTGAAGGATGTTATAAATGAACGATTACAAGATTATGAATGTTCTGACAAACTATTTAAAGGAAAAACCAATTTACCTAAAAGATTAGAGACAAGAATCGGAGCTAAAATCATGTTTTTAAATAATTCGGAATACAGACACAAAATGTGTAACGGAACATTAGGTGTAAGCACGGATATAAACAAAGAAACACAAGAGATAAAATGCGCTTTTTGCATTAAAGGAGGAATAGTAGATATTAAAATAACAAAACAAGTATCGTCATTTTATATTAATGGCGCGCCTGCAAGCAGAAGACAATTCCCAATAATTAATGCGTACGCCCTCACAGTCCACAAAACACAAGGACTAACACTACCCGACATATCCCTGAACTTAGATTCTCAAATGTGGGAAGTGGGCCAAACTGAGCAGATGTAACAATTGGAAAAACATCAAGATAAGATCATTAACCAAAGAAGCATTCCTTGTAGATCAATCGATGATTAAAGAATACAAAAAAAGGCATCAGAACCACTTCCACTCTCAAAACACAGCTAACGTAAACTATAAAAACAAAAAAATTAATTTATTTAAACCAATATAAACATTAGTTAGAAATTATCAGTCTTTTTTTAAATGTCACGTCGTTGGATTTTTTTTTTGGCCCGCGAAAATCATTTCTTTAATGGGATGGCTAAAGCGGAGTTAACAAAGGAGTTACCTTTTTATATATAGATTAACTCCGCTTTAATGGACCCCCAAAGGACGGTACGAAACGCTATTTTGAATAGAAGTTGGTGTGACTTGTCTTGACGATTATTTGTGGATTAACTAATATCACGTGATATTTTTCATACATAAGGGTTCTCAATCTATATTACCGATCTTTCTAATAAAAATTTTTTTAGAGACACGTTTTATTTAGAGAAAAATGGAAGAAAACTGTATTCTCTTCAATGAAGAACGCGAAGAACTTATAGAAGTTTAAATACAGAAATGCATAAAAGAAAAATATTTTAAATATTTTTACACACGTTTCTATACTTTTTAATAATTTTTGATAAACCCGATAATATACTTTTTTTAAAAAAAATTTTATATTATTTTAATTTTTTTTTATATTATATTATAATAAACATATAATTATAAGATTAAAAATTATTTTATTAATAACGAACATATAATAATTAATAAATTCAATTTAAAATATTATTAATAATATGTGCGTCATATTTTTTTATTATTTAATTGTTTATTTTAAACCTGTACTGTACGGTTTTTAATATAAAAATACCTGTGCTGTACGGTTTTTTTTTAATTAATCCAAAAAAAAAAATCAACTAACGAATAATACGAAGTGATGATTGAATTTGCCGAAAAAGAAAATGGAAAATTTTTTTTTTTTATTTTTTTCATAATAAATAACCAAGTAATTTAATAATTTATTAATAATATTTATAATACTTCATTCAGGTATAAACATGTTGAAATAATGAGATGTCTCCCAGAAATGTACCTTTGTTAGGTGACCTCGAGAGTGTTGGCGTAAACAATGGATAATATTTAATGTAAAAATAATAGCCACAGAGGAAAAATCGTATAATAAATTATGGAAGGATTATTCTGGTGTAAAAAAAAGTGGAAAGATCATAAACCGAATATTTTTTTTAAAAAAAATATAAAATGAGTAGAAATAATAAATAATATTAATTATTATTTTATAAGATCGAATTTTTTCAATTTATTAAATAGCATCTTCGTAAAATTTAATTTATAAATATTTGAAAAAAAATACTGTAATTAATTCTTTGTTTTATTAATTAAAATGGTTATTAATGGTTATTAATTCTTTAGATATCGAAATCATATAGATCCTAAAGGTATTTTTAATTTCAATAGAAAATAAATATATTACTATTATTATTTATACTAAAATTACATTCTTTAATATATTTTTAATTTCTGTAGTATATTTGCCTAATAAACGAAAAATCACTTCAATAATTATGTATAAAATAAATAATGAAGCAACCAGCTGGAAAGAAAAGGCTGATAAGCTTAACGAGTCGATTGATATGAAAAATAAGCTTAATGGCGACACCCCCACTGTATACCCAATCAAGTAAGAAATAAATATAATACCATAACGAAACTATCAAAAGGTAAAATTTTTTGATAATGATTTTTTTTATATTGATTTAATTAAAAGATAAATATAATAACCTACCTATTCTTTTAGAACGGTTTGATATATTGGCGAGATTAGCATCCGAAGAAATGGAAGAAATGGGTGAAACTGATAAAATGAATGTTAAATTTGTAATAAGCGAACAAGATATATTAATCAATAATGCCAATCGATACGCATAATTTTTATTTATATAATGACTCTCTATGGCTTTAGTAGTATTTACTAATAGTTAGGATATTATTATTTACTAATCGTTAGGATATTATTATTCATTTCAGATAAAAAAAAGTTATTTATACATATTTTTATTGTCAAATTAACGAGGTTTAATTCCAATACCCATCGAAACTTTGTAATATTCTGTTAGGTTTTTGTTAGTTGATTTATCTTTTAAATTATTATTATTTTTTTTTAATTTCAATCACAATTCAATCCATTTTCACATAATATAATAATTTATCCATTTACATAAAAAATACAAAATACAATAAATTCAAGTATTAACAAAGTTGCTTCGCTCGTGAAGATTCTCTAGCATTCTCTTGTGGGATTCGTAACCCAAGAAACTAAAACTTTCTGTTACGCTAATCAGGTGTTTTTGATAACCATCTCGCTTACACGATATCGACGTGATGAAACCGAAAAGGAAAAAAAAATATAAAATAAAATAATAAATTTTTACAAGATCAAAAACGTGTCCGAGATTATAGAATTTACTATATCCAATATCTCCAGAATTCTTGATTTCGGGAACTCTCTATTGCAAAATAGTATTATTTTGCCTATAATATCAGAGAAAATGCATTAAATAACCTGAAAAATATATGTATACGTGTTGGTAGTCTGTAAGCTCTATATCACATATATAGCCACGTTGTATTAATAATTACAAATTAACTCTTTTGCCATGAGTCTATTTTATTAAATTATATTATTATTTATTATATTATTATTTATTATGTTTATTATGTAAAGTCAAGAATAAACCTGTTTTACCCTTAACCGTTAAAAATGCAGAGACCAATCCATATTTTCTTAGCTTTTGTCTTTTAGCTGCTTGCCTCACCTTTTTTTCGTTATTATCTTCCGGTTGCTTTTATTATTTTTTTGTCTCTTTTTTGGATTTTCTTTACAATTAACTTCTACTCCTTATAGTAAAAAATACACCATTAAAAAAATACAGAATGTTTTGGAAAACTTTCCTAAAAGAATTCAAAAAACTATTGATGAGTTGTCCGAACTAAGCACGCTATTTCTGAGGAGATTCATTATTAATTATCGAGTGGAATAAAAGCAGGTTTCAGCAAAGACAGGTTCAGAAGACTGATATAACCAATTGTGGATCTAAAAATGAATTTTAATGTTTTTTATCCTTTTAATTCTTATGGGAGATTTTTAATTTTGTTTTTTTTCTGGATAGTTTATTAATTTTCCGCAATACGTTAATTATTACGCAGATCAAATAGAAATAGATTTTATATTGTATTTTTATTGCGAAGCAATGAAGCTTTGCCTCTATCATATATACATATATATTATTTTTATTATATTAATAAAGCGAATAGACATGTATTTTATTGCGAACTTGGTCCGTGTACATAATAAAGAATTTTAACGACATTTACTTTTACAAGAATAATTTATTGATAAGATAAAATTTAAAATAAAACGCAAATTGCAACTTTATGACTCGAAAAGTCAGCCTGATATATATTTTTGCATTATTACAAGTAAAATTTATTTGGCTGGCCAAAATAACAAATGGATATATATAGGCGGATACGGATAGGAGGAAACAATTTACATTCACGAACCGGATACTTTATTTACAAAAAAAACCGATATACAAACAAATAGATACTTTATGTGCCTTGGCACTAACTCTACTATTGCTTTATTACAAATAAAATTTATTACCACAAAAAAATAATTCTTGATACGCTATTTTTTTTATTTTATAAAAATGAATATAATATGCAGGCGAAATTAAATATAGAATTGATAAGTAATACATATCTAAAAATACATATCTAAAAATACAAAAGAAAAATAACTTCATATATTAACATAATAATCTGGATTTGCGTAGTGACAGTGTCCGTGACATTATATATATGATTGACATTCGAAGTGGAACTATGATATTATGCGAGTAAGTGATGATATGTATATAATTGTTTCTTATTATAATTTATTTTTGATCATTAAACCAATTAAAAACTTTTCCAATCAAAAATAAAACGGAAGATGATAAGGGACAAAACGAGTAAAAGAATATTTTTGTTGAAAAATCAGCAAATGAAGAATTTTTATTACAAAAAATAAATTATAAAAAAAGTTCTATGGTAATAAGTATAATTTGATTTTCCAGCTGCAAGAAGCAAGAGACTGAATGCAGATAAATTATTCTTTTGGATATCAAAATTTCTTATTCGAATACCAAGAATACCAAATTTTAAGTATTTGAAATTCTTCATATTTTTCGTCCCAAATATTATTTTTATTAAGATTTTTTGATTTTAAATGTATTTGCAATGCTATGCCAACTGAAACACATATTAATTCAATTATTCGAACTGTAGCTCGATAATCAACAACTTTTTCTAATTTATCTAAAAATTTGACACCAATTGCAGCAGCTAAATCAAAAATTCCATAGCTAGAAAATATAGTTACAAGTGCTGATGCCATATCTTTACTAGTATGCTATGAACCCAAAATAGGACGAAGGTTTGGCCATTCTTGTCTTAGATTTATTAATCGTCTAAATATAGATTCATCAGCTACAATATCTAAATATTTATTCAAATCTAATGTGAAATCTATTTTGTACATTTTAGCTGCATCATAGATTCCTTCGTTTGTATCCGAAGTTCCAAAATTACTATATCGTGTGAATCACCAAAACATCCTCGTTACGCACCGTGTCAACACACCAAAATTTGTTTCATATTGTAATTTTTTATCATTTGAATAATAAAATGCTAAACACTCATTAAATATCTCATCATAAAGATCTAAATTTTTTTGTGCAATATCGTTCATTCCAAAAATACAATCTGATGTTAATACTTTTTTCATCATTTTTGGATTCAATTATTTGAGAAGATAAAGGTATTTGAAATGCCATTCTAAGAGTTGCATATGAAGTACCACGGGTAACATCAAATATATTGCCATATGAGAAGGTTTTTTCTTTGAAATCTATATTATTGATAACAGCAAGATTCCAGAGGCAAAGATTTTGATTTAAACGTTTTGTTGGATTTACTTCATTCATTCTTTTTTTTTCTAATTTTTGTTCATGATCTCCATAATGAGCTAACATTTTCAAGGTAGCAAGAAGTTTCGTTAAATCACTTCTCATTTTTGGTTTCTTATAAGACTAGCTATTACTATTGATCTGCGTTTCTGCACGACAGGCTTTTCGAAACAACCGAGCTAATGGTATCGAATTCTCCTCAGCATCATTGTTATCGTTGGTTTCAACTACCGTATTTTGCCGCAAAAGATACCCTCCCATGCAATATACCCCTGGGTTAGTACCCGGGTATAATTTATAGGTATCAGTTTAGTAGGGGTGTATTGTACCCGGAGTGTAAACTATAATAATTATTATTATTATTTGTTATTATTATTATTATTATTTGTTATTATTATTTGTTATTACTATTATTATTATTATTACTCTAATTTTCTAAATTTATTCCCATAAATTTATATAATCAATTTCATCATTATAATAATTATCATCACTATCATTAGAATCATGAGTTAAATCAATTGTTTCGTTGTTATTTTCAACTTCAATACCTTCATCAATTTCTTTATCTACTTCAATATCTCTTCAATAACTTTATTGTCATTTTCACTTACTCACTATTTTTATCACTATTTTCATCACTATTTTCATTGTCATTTTTAGAATTACCTTCATTATCTTCGATATTATTTTCATTTTCACCTTCGGTATATATAAAATTTCCACCATTCTTTTTTGTTCCATTTAACCAATTATAATCAAAAATATATTTATCTTCACTTCCATCTCGTGCATTTGAAATACCGCAACATTTAAATGCACGTTGTATAAGAATTTTATTAATTTGGTTCCACGAAGTTAACACCCATTCAGCTACTAAATTATATACAGGACGTTGTATTCGACCAGTTGGAGTAAGTTTCTTGATTTCTTCAACCATCCAGTCGTTATAACATTAGTGATACTATAAAATATATTTATTTAATTTAATAAAAAATATAAATTAATATTTTGAATTTTAATTTAATAATTAAATTTGATAATAAATCAATATTTAAATATTCAAATTTACTTTGGATTTAAAAGATTTATTAATTGAAACATCAAGTGGTTGCAATTTACTTGTAAGACCACCTGGGATAACTGCTAAATTTGTATTTTTTTCGTCAAATCTTAATTTTACTGAATCTGTTAAATGACTGTGAAATGAATCAAATATAAGCAATGAATTGATCTTGTGGCACGTTGATTCCAAATATTTTCAATCCATCATGGTATTCATATATCCTTCACGATTTGCACAAATCATAACCCCAGATGGAAAAGTTTGTCTTGGCACATTTACTAATTTAAAGATTATCAGTGGTAGTAATTTTGGACCATCTGCCATACAAAAAAGTACTATTGTAAAATTTGATTTTTTGTGACCTGTAGTTCTTATACTAACTGTACTTGCACCCATTTCTTCAATTGTTGTATTGCTTGGTATATCAAATGATAATAGTGTCTCATCCATGTTTTCAATCAAGTTCAAAGGATAATCATGTTAAATACAACGGTAAAGTACAAAATTTAGGAATTCTTGTTTTTCTAACAAATCTTCTGGTAACCTTTGTGCTACTGTTGTGCGGCAACGATTGATTGCTTAGCCTGTAACAGCGCATAAACCTTTCACCCCATTTATATTCTAATATATTTGGATAAACTGATATAAATTGTAATTCATTAGACAAGGATTTTGCTTTTTCGCAAATCATAAAATGTGAAATAACTTTTTGTTGAGAGTGTAAAGCTTTAACCCATTTGATAAGTTCATTTCCGAGTAAAGGATATCAAGGTTTTGATCCAGTAGCAAGTCTTTTTACATGTGGTTTTGCTCTTAGTAATTTATTCTTATTTTTAATCCAATCTCTTAATTGTTTAGGTTGAATATTAAATTTTTCAACTGTATTTCGTTTAGATGCATTAGGACTTCTTTCAAAATAGGTTATTATTGCTAATTTTTCTTGTGCATTCTAACTTCAATCCTTTTTACACGTAATAGTTACTCTTTTCAAAAGAGTTAGATTGCGAACCATTTTTTTTTAAAAAAAATTAAAACAGATCTCAACACGTATGAAATTCTATACATAGAAACATGATTTGTACTCCAGATTTTATACCCTCTATAAATTAACTCACCCCTTCTAAAATACCCCCGATACGATTCGTGTTTTCAGGTGGCGGGTGTAACATACCCTGGATATTTTATGCGGCAAATTACAGTAATTTCCCATTAATAGACGTGAACAATTCTTCGATAAACTCTGCAACATATTCTGTTTATGTGAAGATGGTGAACTTGACAAACATCTGCTTGTTCGAGTTAGGTATTAGAAGTACAGTCAGACCTATGTATAATCACCTTATATATAATCACCGTTTGCTATAATCACATTTTTTTTCGGTCCCAAATTTTTATATTAATTTTTCCTATATATAATCACCACATATAATGATTTTATGTATAACCACTATCACCACTAACTATAAGTCCCATCATAAGAAATTTTCCTATGTATAATCACATATTTATGTGATCTATTTATAAAATTAATTTGCATAGCTAATTATAATTTTGTACTACTAAATTCTATCATTTAGATAATTTAGATAATCATCTAGATTATTAAATTCGTTTAATAAATTATTAAAACTAATATTTTAATTAACAGGTGTTTGAGCGAAAAGAATTTGTTCGTCCTCTTCAGTGATAGAAATAATATGTGAAACAGTTTCTTCTCTTGTTCATGATGTGGGTTGGACAGTAGATTAAGTATGCGAAGGTCTGCGACAGTTAATAGATGATCTCGGTGATTTCAATTTCACAGAGATGTAGTAGTTAGAGTGGACAGCGTGGATGGTGTAAATTATGGTGTATATTCAGGCTTGTTCTTGTTTGTTGTTGTTCTTGTCGTCATCTTGTTAAACCTTGTTCTAACCTTTCTTGTTATCTTGCTTGTTCTTCTTGAACCTGATAATTTTGGTCTACTGGTGGTGTTTCTGGCTCGGGGTTTCTGAATTGAACTTGTTCCTAAGCTAAACTGGTACTATTTAATCTTTCTCTTTCAGCTCGAAGTTCTTGTTCGGGTGGTGTCAGTACTCAGCCTTAAGTTCTTTGTGCTGATTCGGACAATGAGCTTTCTTTCTCGTCGTTATTTTTAGGTTTGTCGTTATTATCACTAAATAAACTACGAATCTAACTCTTAAATTTAATTATACAAAAATAACAAAATTATTTTTGTCAGAATTAAATAATGGAAAGGTGTATAAGCGTAAGAAAATAAAGGGAATATAAATAATAGGAAATTATAATTTAAAAGAATCCTCTTTTATGATAAGATAAGTTAAGAGGGAGGCGAAATAAGAGGTAATATAGATGAAGAGAATTCTTTTCTTTAATAATTTCGTCCGTCGTTTATTCATCACTATGAAAATGACAATGGCATATGTGATGATCTAATAATTAATCTGGGTGTGATAAATTAACATCCCGATGATAGTAGAAATAAATAAAATAAAATAGAACTAAAATATGAATCAGTTTCAGTAGATACAAAAATTTATAATCACCGGTGATATATTTTTTATATAATGTGATTATATATAGGTCTAACTGTATTAATCTGGTTTGTCTCCACTTGTTCAGCTGAACTTATCAATTCTTCATCTCGTTGTTTATGGTCGTGATCATTATTATAATCTTTTTCATAATCAACTTGTTCATGGTCGTAATCATTACCATGGTGGTCATCGACTGGAATTATTTACTTATTACGATAGTGAATTTTTTTAACACGTAGATGATAACAACTATCATGAACACACTGACGATGAGGACGAGGACCTGAACCAGAACCTTTATGATGGTTATCAGGTTCATGTTCGTGATCATAAATATGATTACGTTCATCACCTTCGTAATGATTATTTGTATTTTGTCATCATTATGATGATTATCGTTATCGTGATCAAATCATATTCGAGTATTCATCAGAATTATTAGTGTGATTTTTTGTAGATCCTTATTCTTCCAAACAAAATGGGCAACATGGTTCAGGAGAGGAGCGTTCAATACACTGCCAGTAGAAAAGGTGCACAAGTTAATATAATGATATGTTTTGTTAATTGCAGATGTGACAGACGCCACAAAGATCTGACTTTCGATACACTTCCAAATTCTTTTAGATATTTTGTAGTAAAATAATTTTATATTCGAATCCTTTTAGTTGGGTCTACATGGAATTTTATAAAAACAGATTAATTTAATGGATTATATATACACAACTATTGTATTGTTTATTATTCACTTACCCTTTTATAATCTTTAATTAAAGCATCCCAGTAAATTCGTATGAAACTTCCACATCGCTCCGATTTTACCTGTGTGAGCTTAATTTTTGTTTTTTAATTTTAATTTTTTTTTTATTTACTGAAATTGGCCATATGCATTATCTTTTTTATTTAAAATAAAAATATATATCCAATCCCTTCTCCAGAACAAGTAGACTTTGCCAATAACAAAGTTAGGGTACCTGAATTAAGATAGCTGGAGTGGGTACCAGTGACAAAAATTCAGTAATTCTCCTGAACCCAGATATATATGTGACTTTACTAGAAGTTACTCTCTCTTTGCAAAATAAAAAAAACACACCTTTTATACTAAATCCGTTAAAACTTCTTGATTCACTATAATCTCCCTTTTGCTTCTTCTAAAAAATAGCAAAACCCGCATATTGTCAAGATCATTTCAATACAAATTGCTGTTAAGGAGGAAATTATTACATCTTGATTAAGCTTGAGAAAACCGCAGTTTGACGCCTTGTAAGTAGGTGATTAGAATTAAATAGAAAAATAAATTTTTATTAAAGTCAGATTGCCTTTATATATATGATCACGGCGTATTTAATTTATTACAAATCAGGAATTTCTAGAAAATTGCAGATCATTCTAGAAATTGCAGATCATTCTAAAATGATTTTTTTTCTAGGAGACACTTTAACTAACAAATTTTATAACTTCTCACACAATGTAATTTATATACTATGTAAGACTTATAATTATTTGTTCTATCAGAAAATATTTTATATTCTTTTAGGTATTGAGATGAGAACCCATAATTCAAATATTTTGAATCACTTAGGAGAATATTTTTATAAGCAAGAGCATATAATTATCCTTGTTTGAAATTTTATAAGGAATACCAATAATTATATTCAAATTTTTACTATCAAAAGAATTATTAGGAATTTCATTATTACTCATTTCTAATTATTCAATTACTTACTTTCTCTATATATTAAATTTGAATCTAGTTTTTATGAAGGGATTTTGTATATAGTATATTCTTCGTTTCTATCTCTAATACAATGTTTTGGATTTAAACAGCCAATAATTCCCCAAGTATATTGATGTCCTTGGATTTTTTTCTGTTGATGGATCTGTAATTGTAGCATCTTCTGGAGAAATTGGAGAGAATGGAATATGATTGTGCAATTACTTCCATTATTTCTGGCTTCACTATTACTATTAAATTAAATAATATAAAAAAGGAAAATCATAAGAGACATCATATCATTTAATAAAAAAAATACTAGAATCACTTAAATAATATTAACAATTTAATAATGTATTGCTGATATCAGTAAATCATAATACTGTAATAAAATTTATAAATGAAGTAATGAAATAATAGCTTAATAAAACAATCCATTTGAAAAACTAATTCTTTGAAATAAATTTTATTATAAATATGAAAAATGTTATTTTTATATATTTTAGATGATAGTAATAATTACAAATTTTCCACCCATTTTATATGCCATTATTAATGTTAATACTATTTCTAATCTCTTGAAGAATATTTAATAAGTCATTATGAGATTTACTCAATAAACCTCAAAAACGTAAGTGATCAGAATCACCTAAAAAAGGAACTAAAGAGTTAATAATAGATAAAATTTGTGATTTCGTTAAAGAACTTTTGTTCTTTTGAAGATCTGCCTCTTTGTATGCTATAGGTATTGGATGCATAAATCAACCAATATCATAATTAATATAACGAATTATTTTGGTTCAATCAAATGAAATATAATATATGCATCTTCTTCCCAGTGTCGACTTATAACCAATTTTACTAAAGGTAAATAAATAGTATACAAATATTTACAATCAATTTTGATTTCTGAAAGGTAAATATTTAAATGATTTTAGTTATTTTTAATTATTTTCTCTTGTTAATATTGGTTAAAATCATTGACTTGAATTTTCAAATAAAAAATTTAGTCCTTGTAAGCTACTCAAACTCTACTGTAATGACTTATTTTGCAATTGAGAAGAGAGCCAGAAATAGTGGAAGTAATTGCAAGTGCACAATAATATTCCATTCTCTCCAATTTCTCTAGAAGATGCTACAATTACAGACTCATCGGCGGGAGAAAAAATCCAAGGACGTCAATATACTCGGAAAATTATTGGCTGTTTAAATTCAAAATCACTGGTCGAAAATTTATAAAACCTACACCTATCGGGTACCAGATAGATATAGTATTAAAGTGTCTTGTATAAACTTATAAAGAACATATTTTCAAAACTTATTATTTCATTACCTTTTTTTTGACTTAATTGCATTATGTATCTTCCGGAACCCCAACATTTCGTGATTTTGTATTGTGAAATTTTGATTTTTTCTAAGAAAAAAAATCATTTTAGAATGATCTGCAATTTTTAGAATGATCTGCAATTTTCTAGAAATTCCTGACTGATTTGTAATAAATTAAATACGTATCGTCATTGGTGTCTTTGTATTTTACTGTTGCTGATTTTGTTGTTGATCTCTCAAACTATGTCTGAACGCGAACCATACACTGGTTACAGTGGTAAGTTTTATAACTTGCAATCTGACTTTAATAAAAATTTATTCATTTTCTATTTAATACTTTTTAGCTCTAATTACTTACTTACAAACCTATGACAACAAGTCGTACCGCAGTTTCTCAAGCTTAATCGAGATATAATAATTTCTTCCTTGTCTGTGAATTTTAACTGGAATGATATTGACCGTACTTGGACTAGAAATTTCTTAAGAGAAGCAGAAAACTTTTTAGATCAAAAAAATTTTGCAGACCTAAAAGAGAAGGTGCGTTTTTTTATTTTGCAAAGAGAGGGTAACTCCTAGTCACCTCACATATGTGCCCGGGCTCAGGAGAATTACTGGGTTTTTGATTCTGGTACCCACTCCAGCTTTCTTAGCTCAGGCACCCTAACTTTGTTATTGGTAAAGTCTGCCGGTTCTGGAGGAGGGATTGGATATGTATTTTTACCTTAAATAAAAAAGATAATGCACATGGGCCAATTTCAGAATGGTAGTAAATAAGAAAAAACAAAAATTAAGCTCACATGATAACTATCTCATTACAGGTAAATTCGGAGCAACATGGACAAGGCTTACAAGTATACTGGAATGCTTTAATTAAAGATTATAAAAAGGTAAGTGAATAATAAACAATACAATGGTTGTGTATATATAATCCATTAAACAAATCTGTTTTTATAAAATTCTGTATAGACCCAGCTAAAAGGATTCGTATATAAAATTATTTACTACAAAACACCCGAACGAATCCAGAAAGTATATAAAAAGTCGGACCTTTGTGGCGTCTGTCGCGAAGAATTACATCTACAATTAACAAAGCATATCACTATATTAACTTGTGGACACCTTTTCCACTGGCAATGTCTTGAACATTCTATAAACTTTCCTGAATCAGTAGGTCACAACCCCACTGTTGTCTGTGTCAAAAATATAATCAAAGATGGACGTTGCTGTCCTTCCGACTTCATTAAGATTTCAGACATGAATTCAGTTGATGAATATGATCGTTGTGGTCAACTTGGCCAAAAAGAAGAGAACTATAAAATAGGCGTATGGTTTGCGGGGGAAACATTAGTAAAACAAAATTCAACATGGGAAGATGGGTAAATAATATATATTTCTGATTTCTGATTTATGTGTGTTATATTATTGTGATTTATAAGATATTAATGTTCTTGATTTGAAATATTTGAAAACAAAGATAAACAAAAACATATATAACCATGAAGTAGTAGGTATGACATTGAAAAATGCCATCCGAAAAGTTGAAAGATCAATAATGTTGAAGAATGCCGTGTTTTGGATTTAACTGATTGGTAAGTAATTTCAACTTTGTTTCGAAATTATTTGTATTTGTGTTTTGTTTTTACATTTTAAGTTATTTGTGAAATATAATGTAATGTAATTGTAAGTTTGTAAATTGGAGGCTCAAGTTCTTATATTTTTTATATTTTTTTTAATTCCATATAAAATGTAAATATACAAAATTTTTTTATAACTTCTAAATTTTAAATAATAAAATATCAAATAATTTGCTTCAAATTTTTTAGTTCAATTGGTGATTTCTATTACCACTGAAAATGAAATGGTTAGTTTCGAAATTTGTAAGGTGAGATCAAGAGAAATTAACACAGGAAAATGATAGAAAGGGAATATATCTTGGTAAATAATTTTATTTATGTGAAAAAAGGACAATAACTTAATTATTCTCAATTATTTTTTTATAAATAAATAATAAAAAGCAGCTAACATATTTTCTTTTTTTTTTTTAAAAAAAAAAAAAAATT
>PQFF01000239.1:0-13552 GCA_003547095.1 Diversispora epigaea | reverse complement strand
AAAAACTTAATTATTCTCAATTATTTTTTTATAAATAAATAATAAAAAGCAGCTAACATATTTTCTTTTTTTTTTTTAAAAAAAAAAAAAAATTCTAATATTTTATTAATTAAATAGAGTACAAGAGAAATTTGATCTTGAATTTTCAGTCAGTCTTTGGTATTTTAGATATACTAGAGTTACGTTCCGTGCATTCACAGTTTAGCAGGCATTCTATAACAGGGATAATAGGGAGAAAATAAATCATAATTCTTAAAAGGTATTTAAATTAATTTTTTAAAATGAGTATACCATTTTCAACATATTCACATATTTAAACGTAAACAAAAATATTCTATTAACATAATGTGTTAACAATATTTGTATGTGAACCATATAAATAAATAATAATATTTCACTATCCTTCTATTATTAATTATGATTAGAAAAATTATTCATTTCCTATAATATCACTCCATTTTTGATCTTTTAAATCTTTAATTAATTCATCTTTAATTTCTCTTACTTTACCCGCACCATCATAACTTAAACTAGTATATAATTGTACTAAAGTTGCTCCAGCTTTAGCATATTCCAAAGCATCCTTAGCATTACTTATTCCTCCACAACCAATTAAAGTAATTTTTCCTTTAGTAAGTTTATACATTTTTTGTAATGTATTTAAAGCTAAAGGTTTTAAAGGAGGTCCAGATAAGCCACCTATTTCATTGATTAATCCTGAAAAAAAAGAATTTGAAAAAAGAATAATTCGATTCAAATAGAAATTAAAGTAGAAATTAAAATAAAGATTAAAAATAATAGTAATAATTAAACTTATTACTAACCACCACTTTGTAAAGTTTCTGGCCTTGAAATGGTTGTATTAGACACAATAATACCATCAACATTGCTTCTAATCACTGCATCAGCAATATCACTTAATTCTTTATCTGAAAGATCGGGTGCAATCTTAACTAATAATGCAGGACGTGGATTACTCAATTCATTACGGGCAATCACAACCTATCCTCCAAAAAAAAGAAATTAAAAAATTTTCAAATATCCTAATTTGATCAAACAATCATATAGAGCAGAGTAAACATAATTTACCTCATTTAAAAGTTTTTGAAAAATTTCTTTCCTTTGTAAATCTCTTAATCCCGGAGTATTAGGACTACTAACATTTATGACTAATATATCAGCATAACAACCAAGTCTTTTTATTCCTTTAATATAATCATCTACTGAATTTGGATCACTCCATTTATTTTTTCCTAAATTTATAGCCAATAATTTACCCTCTTTTAAACTTCTATTAATTCCCAAAGAATCAGATAATAATAAAGAATCATCAAGTGAAGATGATTTAATTAATGAAAATGTTTCTTGAAGAAGTCTTGCTTTATGAAGAACAAATCTTCTTAATCGATCACGAAGACGAATTTCTACCATTTTATGACCATCCGAATTAAATCCGTAACGATTGATTATTGCTTTATCATGAGTTAAACGAAAAACTCTTGGTTTTGGGTTTCCTGGCTTGGATTATCAATTATTTGTAATTCTTTGTTAATAAAATAATAATAATAATAATAATAATAATAATGGATAACATTTTACCTGTGGTTCAGGAGTAACACTTCCAATTTCCACGTAACCAAATCCAAGATCAAAAAGTGCATCTATGGCCTCCCCATTTTTATCAAATCCGGCAGCCAAACAAATAGGATTTGTAATCTTTTTTCCAAATACCTAAAAATTATAAATATAAACTTAACATAAATATAATTACAATAATTAAAAATTATTATTATTATTGTTATTATTGCTATTATCTACCGTAACAGCTAATTTATCATCATCGGGAATTCTATCTTTAGGTGTTAATTTCCATTTTCCAGCCCACACGGCAAATTTATGACTTTTCTCAGCATCCGTCACAGTTGTTAATATTGGCAAAATAACATATTTATGGATCAATGATCTAGAATCAAAATAATATTCTAAAAATAAAATTCCACCAATAATTCCGGTTGTTCCGAAAATAAAATTACGGAATTTTTTGGTTCGTTGTAAAGAAGAGGAGGATGAGGAAGAAGAAATAAATTTGGGAAAATTAGATTTAATTAAAACATTATGAATAAATATTGGATTATATAATTTANTTATTTGTAATTCTTTGTTAATAAAATTATAATAATAATAATAATAATAATAATAATAATAATAATAATAATAATAATGGATAACATTTTACCTGTGGTTCAGGAGTAACACTTCCAATTTCCACGTAACCAAATCCAAGATCAAAAAGTGCATCTATGGCCTCCCCATTTTTATCAAATCCGGCAGCCAAACAAATAGGATTTGTAATCTTTTTTCCAAATACCTAAAAATTATAAATATAAACTTAACATAAATATAATTACAATAATTAAAAATTATTATTATTATTGTTATTATTGCTATTATCTACCGTAACAGCTAATTTATCATCATCGGGAATTCTATCTTTAGGTGTTAATTTCCATTTTCCAGCCCACACGGCAAATTTATGACTTTTCTCAGCATCCGTCACAGTTGTTAATATTGGCAAAATAACATATTTATGGATCAATGATCTAGAATCAAAATAATATTCTAAAAATAAAATTCCACCAATAATTCCGGTTGTTCCGAAAATAAAATTACGGAATTTTTTGGTTCGTTGTAAAGAAGAGGAGGATGAGGAAGAAGAAATAAATTTGGGAAAATTAGATTTAATTAAAACATTATGAATAAATATTGGATTATATAATTTATTATATAATAAAGTGGATAGAATATTTGAATTCCGTACGTGACGGCTTACGCTAGTATAATAATTTATAGAAGGACGAAAGAATGACATTTTTTTTTATGATTGTAACCAAAATCAGACGATCTTATGATAATCTTCCGGATTAAATCTTCGATAAAAAAGAATCTTGTAAAAAAAACAAAAAATAAAATAAAAAAATAAAAAATGAATAAATTATATAATTTAAAACGTATATCTAAATCAAATACAATAACACGCATACGTTCCGTATCTTCTCCATTAACTCATAATTCCAATTATCAAATATTTAATAAAATGAATTTAACTTTTTTTACAACCTTTGTAAATCCTGATTTATCGACCAATTCATCAAATTCATCAAATTCATCCAATTCGGCACGTAATTCAACAACTAATTCAGCACATGATTCAACAATCATGGAATCAGATATTTCAAATATACCAAATATAATAAATATATCGAATATTCCAGGAACAAAGGAATCTTTATCATTAAATATTGAATCAAATATTATTGATGATTTAAATAAAGGATACAAATTTAAAAAACGAACACATAACTGTGGAGAATTGAATATTTCTAATGTAGGTGAACGAGTAATTCTAAATGGATGGGCTCAGAGATTACGGTAAATAAAAAAAAAAAGAATTAATTCATCATAATCATTACGTAATTACATAACACAATATCACACATGAATTTAAATGTTTTTATTCATTTAGAGAATTATCATCCAATTTATATTTTTTACCAATACGTGATTCATTTGGGATTACTCAACTTGTATATAGACCTAAATTAGATGATGACAATAATAATAATAAAGATAACATTATTAAAGATAATGATAGTAATAATGGTAATAATAATAGTGTTGAAGAAGAACTATCAAATTTATCAATGGAAAGTATTATATGCGCAGAAGGAATTGTGATGAAAAGACCGGAAGAAATGATTAATAAAGCAAGTATATATAATTATATATTAATTATATATTAATTTATTAATTCTTGATAATAATGATTTATAATAGAAAATGAAGACAGGTGAGATTGAAGTAGAAATAGATAAAATCCATTGTCTTAATCCAGCAAACAAATTACCTTTCTTTCCATCAGATAAACAAATTGTAAATATTATTATTTATTATTATTATTATTATTAACATTTGATTAATATATCTATTAATAATAAAAATCATCATTTTAATTTTAGCCTAATGAAGAAGTTAGATTAAAATATAGATATCTAGATTTAAGACGAGAACAACTTCAAGATAATATTCGTAAACGTTCACTTGTTTCATGGGTTATCAGAGATTTTCTCATGAAAGAAGGTAATATATATGTATTGTGAATTTATATATTTTTTATGGGGATATCATTCTGGAATATTACACATTATAATACACCGGAATATTTTAAAAGTTTATGTAATAAATTTTAATATTTTGTACATCATGATATTACATCAAATTTCTGTAAAGCCATGTAGATTTAACATAAATTTCCTGATATGTGAGTAAGAGTGAAAGTTATTTCTAATTATTTTATGTATTTATGTATAACAGAATTTATAGAAGTAGAAACACCAATGTTATTCAAATCAACTCCAGAAGGTGCTAGAGAATTTATTGTTCCCACAAGATCAAAAGGATTATTTTATGCACTTACTCAAAGTCCACAACAAGTTGAGTATTTATTTATTACTTTAATAAATATATTAATATCTATTATAATATACATTTTATTATAATATATTAATATATATCTATTGTAATATATTTCATTATAATAATATTTTATTATAATGTTGACTTTGACAAGTATAAACAATTATTAATGGCAGGTGGAATTGATAAATATTTTCAAATTGTAAAATGTTTCAGAGATGAGGATACAAGATCTGATAGACAACCTGAATTTACTCAGGTAATTAATGTATCAAATATAATAGAAATAAATATATCCCTCTCTCATTGGATTTATTATCTTAATTTATATATTAATGTTAAATATTTCTTAGATTGATTTAGAAATGTCATTTATCACAATTTCTGATATAACATCATTAGTTGAAAAATTAATTATGGAAATTTGGAAAAAGGCTTTGGGAATTGATTTACAAGATAAAATTCCATTTCCTAGAATTAGTTACTTGGATGCTATTAATAAAGTAAGTTTGATTATGATTGTATTAATTAGTAATAATAATGTCATTGATAATATTATTAATTAGTGATATTATTATTGTATTAATTAATTGTTATTATTTTAAATAGTTTGGTTCAGATAAACCAGATACAAGATATAATTTTGAGGTAAATATTATATTAATTAACATTCATCAATAATAAATATATACTCTATTTTTAATATATTATTATTATTAATGATTTAATAACAGATTAAAGATTTGTCCAAATATTTTAATCACATTCTTCCTGAATTTAATTCAGATACTATTATTGAATGTATGTTAATTAAGAATGGAATTAAATCATTAACAAATAGTGAAATTAATTCACTCAAAGATTTAGCTAACAATGATAATAATAATAATAATAATAATAACAACTCTTCAATTAAGAGAGAACCTTTGATTTCAGTAGGTATTTATTTATGATTATTTGTTAAATATTTATTGATGATGATGATTATAATAATTTATCTTCAACCATTTGTTTATTTTATTAAAGAAACCAATTTTTATTAAAATCACACCAATCAATATTTCAAATTGGATATCAAAAATTTTTATCAATAAACAATCAAACAACTCACCTATTGATAATGAAATCATTACAAAAGAACTTGGAATTGATGTTGGAGATTTGGTGATTATTAATAAAAGGAAAGCAGTAGCATTGGTAAGCAAATCATATATGAATATTTATAGAATAATAATGATGATGATAATAATAATACTATTAATAGGAAAGTTGGACATTATTGGGTCATATTAGATCACAAATTGCAAATATTTTACAATCAAAAGGTATTTAAATTTATATAATTGTAATTTAATTATAATAATTGAAGTTTAAATAAACACAAAAATTGATTTGTTATGATTGTTTAAATAAAAATAGGCATTTTAAAAATTCCACAAAATCAATATAATTTTCTTTGGGTTGAATCATTTCCTTTATTCACTCAAGAGACAAATGATAATAATAATAGTAGTAGTGAAAGTAATAGTAAGGGAGAAAACAATAATGATGCTAAATTAATTTCAACACATCATCCATTTACCGCACCTGTAGTGGAAGATTTGGGTTTATTATTAAAAAATCCAGAAAAAGTATGTACAGTATAGTTGACATTATTTATTTATTTATTAATATTTTATGTTAAATAATGAATAGGTTAGAGGACAACATTATGATCTAGTATTGAATGGAGTAGAAATTGGTGGAGGATCAATTAGAATTCATTCACCAATTTTACAAAATATTATATTTCATAATATATTAAAGGTAAAAATTAATTAATTTATTTATTATTATTACTTATTATTATTATTATTATTATTATAAAATAAGTAAAAGGAGTAAATTAATTTTGTATTTTATTCTTGTTAAATAAATAGATGAATGAGAAACAAAAAAGTGGGTTTAGTCATTTACTAAATGCATTTAGTCATGGATGTCCACCTCATGGTGGTATTGCATTAGGTATTTTTATAATAATATATATTAATATTTATTATTATATTATTATGTAAACTTAATTCATTATTATCAATTCATTTACCAATACTTTTGTTTTTAATTTTTTTATTTATTTATACACTCGTATTCTACATATTTATACAGGATTTGATAGATTAATGTCAATAATATGTAACGCATCATCCATTAGGGATGTAATAGCATTTCCTAAATCTTCATCAGGTTGTGATTTATCTGTTTCTAGTCCTGGCAAAATTACTAAAGAACAAATGATGTTATATAGAATTGTAAATTAAAAAAAAAAAAAATTATTTATTTATTATTATTTATATTATATATTCGTATAAATTTGTTTATCATAAGTTATTTGTTTAAAACAGAAAAAAAGTTTTATATTAGTTTTTTTAGTTGAAAAATCAGAAAATAGAAAAATTAAATATAAAGTTAATTCAAATATCTTATTGGCAAAAGGAAAACAAAAAGCAAAAAACAAAACCAAAAAAGTAAAAACAAAAAAAATTAGAAATGGCTTAATCTGTTTTTAAGAATTCCATTATTCGTTGTCAGTTAATATTCCGTACACATTTATTAACGTAAATAAACAAATATAAAATACCTTTTTATAATTTTAAAAATCACTAACTAAAGTGTTGGGAATTTTAATATTTTGGTACCTCTTCTCAATCGCAAAATAAGTCATTACAGTGGAGTTTGAGCAACTCACAAGGACTAAATTTTTTATTTGAAAATTCAAGTCAACGATTTTAACCAATATTAACAAGAGAAAATAATTAAAAATAACTAAAATCATTTAAATATTTACCTTTCAGAAATCAAAATTGATCGTAAAAATTTGTATACTATTTATTTACCTTTAGTAAAATCATCCAATACCTATAACATACGAAGAGGCAGATCTTCAATAGAACAAAAGTTTAACGAAATCACAAATTTATTTATTATTAACTCTTTAGTTCCTTTTTTAGGTGATTCTGATTGCTTGCGTTTCTGAGATTTATTGAGTAAATCTCGTAATGGCTTATTAAATATTCTTCAAGAGATTAGAAATAATATATTGGTTGAAAATAATATTAATATTAATAATGGTGTATAAAATGGGTGGAAGATTTGTAATTATTAATACTATCTAAATGTACAAAAATAATATTTTAATAAAATTTATTTCAAAAAATTAGTTTTTCAAATGGATTGTTTTATTGAGCTATTATTTCATTATTTCATTTATAAATTTTATTATAGTATTATGATTTACTGATATTAGCAATACATTATTAAATTGTTAATATTATTTAAGTGATTCTTGTATTTTTTTTATTAAATAATATAATGTCTGTTATGATTTTCCTTTTTTATATTATTTAATTTTAATAGTAATAGTGAAGTCAGAAATAGTGGAAGTAATTGCAAGCACACAATCATACACTGTTCTCTTCAATTTTTCCAGAAGATTCTACAATTACAGACCCATCGACAGGAGAAAAAATTCAAGGACATCAATATACTTGGGGAATTATTGGCTGTTTAAATCCAAAACATTGTATTAGAGATAGAAACGAAGAATATACTATATACAAACTCCCTTCATAAAAACTAGATTCAAATTTAATATATAGAGAAAGTAAGTAATTGAATAATTAGAAATGAGTAATAATGAAATTCCTAATAATTCTTTTGATAGTAAAAATTTGAATATAATTATTGGTATTCCTTATAAAATTTCAAACAAAGATAATTATATGCTCTTGCTTATAAAAATATTCTCCTAAGTGATTCAAAATATTTGAATTATGGGTTCTCATCTCAATACCTAAAAGAATATAAAATATTTTCTGGTAGAACAAATAATTATAAGTCTTACATAGTATATAAATTACATTGTGTGAGAAGTTATAAAATTTGTTGGTTGAAGTGTCTTATATAAATTTATAAAGAACTTATTTTCAAAACTTATTATTTCATTTTTTTTTGACTTAATTGTATTATGTAGTCGGCTCACAGCATATTTTGTGAAATTTTGGTTTTTTCCAAGAAAAAAAATCATTTTAGAATGATCTGAAATTTCTAGAATGATCTAGAAATTCCTGATTTGTAATAAATTAAATACGCCGTGATCATATATATAAAGCAATCTGACAGGTAAAACTTTATTCATTTTCTATTTAATACTACTTACAAGGTGTCGTACTGCAGTTTTTTCGAGCTTAATCGAGATGTAATAATTTCCTCCTTAACAGCAATTTCCTAACTTTGTTATTGGTAATTCTGGGGGAGGGATTGGATATTTATTTTTACCTTAAATAAAAAAGTTGATGCACATGTGCCAATTTCAGAATGATAGTAAATAAGAAAAAAAATTAAAATTAAAAACTAAAAATTAAGCTCATATGATACCTATCTTATTACAGGTAAAATCAGAGCAACGTGGGAATGTTGTGGGAATGTCATACGAATCTACTGGGATGCTTTAATTAAAGATTATAAAAGGGTAAGTAAATAATAAACAATACAATGGATGTGTATATATAATCCATTAAACAAATCTGTTTTTATAAAATTCTGTGTAGATTCAGCTAAAAGGATTTGCATATAAAATTATTTACTACAAAACACCCGAATAAATCCTGGAAGTGTATTGAAAGTTGGACCTTTGTGGAATCTGTCTCAAAGAATTACTTTCACAATTAACAAAGCATATCACTATATTAACTTATGGACACCTTCTCTACTGACAGTGTATTGAACGCTCCTCTCTTGAACCGTGTTGCTCATTTTGTTTGGAAGAACAAGGATCTACAATAATCATCACGAAGGTGATGATGAACATAATTATATTTATGATCTCGAACATGAATCTGATAATCATCATGAAGGTTCTAGTTCAGGTCCTCATCCTCGTCGTCGGTGTGTTCGTGATAGTAGTTATCATCCATGTGTTAAAAAAATTCACCATCGTAATGAGTCAACAATTCCAGCAGATGACTACCATGATAATGATCACGACCATGAAGATTATGATAATGATCACGACCATGAACAAGATTATGATAATGATCACGACCATGAAGAATTAATAAGTTCAGCTGAACAAACGGAGACGAACCAAATTAATACTTCTAATACCCCAACTCAAACAAGCAGATGTTTTTCACATAAACAGAATATGTTGCAGGGGTTTATCGAAGAATTGTTCACATCTATTAATGAGGAATTAGTTGAATCCAACGATAACAATGATGTTGAGGAGGGTTCGATACCATTAGTTCAGTTGTTTCAAAAAGCTTGTCGTGCAGAAATGCGGATGATTAATGCTAATCATGAAGAAATTTTGTGCTGGTATCATTATGGTAAAAAATACATGAGCCAAGTAAACGATACTATGGATTTTCAGGAATGTGGGAAAAATATAGCCAGGAAAGATGTCTATAAGGAAATCATGAACCATCTTCCGGGTTTTAATAGAAACACTGTTCGAAATAAGACACAAGGTGCCTTAAAAATATACTATTTATTTAAAAAGATAGGAATTGACAGAATTAAGCCGATTAGGTCGTATAGCAATCAGACGATATGTCTGATGATCGACAGGTGGTTTGCTAAATTAAAAATTTTTTTTTCATAGTAAAATTCACGTTTTTTTGTAATTGCCGAGTAACCATAAATTAATGATACAGATTAAATTACAAAATTAGATAGATAAGATATGATATAATTATTCCTGTTATTTTCGTTTCGAACTACTTTTTCTATGTGGAGAATCCTTGCCGGTAAAAAGTGCATTCCTCATTAGAGATTCAAAATGAAAAATCTTGAATTTTCAAATCTAGACAATCAAATAGATAGTTTTTCTGACGAAAGTGATAATAACACTGAATTTTATGAATTTAATAATATAAATTACAATAATAATAATTAAAAAAAGGAAGATTTTGTAATAGAATTTGATAAAGAAGGGTATTTATGTGCATTAAATTCTATAAAAGATGATGAAACAAGTGTTAGTGACATCGAATCTGATATAGAACCTGAGTTACCTGAAATTCTAGAAGAATAATCATCAAACAATAAATCAAGGTTCTATTAGCAAATCAACACCTTGTGTTCTAATTGACTATATAGATGGAATATATAAAACGCGCGCACAAACAAATTGTGCTAAAAGACTTCGAGAATTAACTGGTACCTGGCAAATTGACAATGAAATGGTTACTCAAGCAAATAATGATCTTTCGAAATTAGGCGTATGTATGTTTCACTTTAACTTTGATCAAAGGGTCCATAAAAAAAATCCAAATCAAAAACTAAAAGTTCCGAAGAAAGTCGTATACAACAAAGACAATGTTTATTTTGCCAACAAAATAATTATTATTTTACAAGAGGAATTGGCTGTATGGAACATTCATCAATTATGTTAGAAAGAGTTATTATTGGACAAATAAATTGTCAAGCGTTGAAAGAAAATGGTAATTTTTGTCAGTCCGCATTGAATAAATTATATAGGCCTCGATTTTTATGTGGTAATTATTATATTAAAAAAGGTGGACATTTATATATTAAACCCGGAAAAGGTCACAAACCAATTGGATGTGAAAAATATCATACAACTGATACATCTAAGCAACTTGAAATTATTGGAAGATGGTTAACTAGAATAGCAAAATTTGGTGAAAATGAATTCCAAAACAAAACTTTAATGACTATTGCTCCTTCAATATTTCAAGTTCTCAAAGAAATTCGTTCAACAAATTGTACATCTCAGGTTACTAAATCTGAATTAGGTTTAGAAGGATCATATAATGTTCCAAGTTTATTAATGTTACACGTTGGTATGCAACTAAAGCGAATTAGTACTGAGATTTTGATGCCAGAGGATCTCGAAGATCAGTTCTGTCAAAATTTAGGAAAAAACTTTGCTTACAAGTTATGGAAATCTCAAACTGAATTAGTTTTCCTTCATGGTTGGTGAAATTCTTTTATGTATTTATAAATGAAATTTATAAAAAAAAATTAGTTGTTGCAAATCAACGACAGAATAAAAGAAACAAACCAATAAAATTACATAATTCAATTCAAATTACTAAGATCATTTCATTATTTTTGTCAATTTTAATTAACACTACTTTTCCTTCACTTCAAAATTGGTTTTCAATAGTAATAGCTAGTCTTATAAGAAAACCAAAAATGGGAAGTGATTTAACGAAACTTCTTGCTACCTTGAAAATATTAGCTCATTGTGGAGATCATGAACGAAAATTAGAAAAAAAAAGAATGAATGAAGTAAATCCAACAAAACGTTTAAATCAAAATCCTTGCCTCTGGAATCTTGCTGTCATCGATAACATAGATTTCAAAGAAAAAACCTTCTCATATGGCAATATATTTGATATTACCCGTGGTACTTCACATGCAACTCTTAGAATGGCATTTCAAATACCTTTATCTTCTCAAATAATTGAATCCAAAAATGATGAAAAAGTATTAACATCAGATTGTATTTTTGGAATGAACGATATTGCACAAAAAAAATTAGATCTTTATGATGAGATATTTAATGAGTGTTTAGCATTTTATTATTCAAATGATAAAAAATTACAATATGAAACAAAATTTGATGTGTTGACGGTGCGTAAAAAAATAATTAAAAGATTAGATCGAGGATGTTTTGGTGATTCACACGATATAGTAATTTTGGAAGCAGGAGGTACTCCAAATACAAACGAAGGAATCTATGATGCAGCTAAAATGTACAAAATAGATTTCGCATTAGATTTGAATAAATATTTAGATATTGTAGCTGATGAATCTATATTTAGACGATTAATAAATCTAAGACAAGAATGGCCAAACCTTCGTCCTATTTTGGGTTCATGGCATACTAGTAAAGATATGGCATCAGCATTTGTAACTATATTTTCTAGCTATGGCATTTTTGATTTAGCTGCTGCAATTGGTGTCAAATTTTTAGATAAATTAGAAAAAGTTGTTGATTATCGAGCTACAGTTCGAATAATTGAATTAATATGGGCTTCAGTTGGCATAACATTGCAAATACATTTAAAATCAAAAAATCTTAATAAAAATAATATTTGGGACGAAAAATATGAAGAATTTAAAATACTTAAAATTTGGTATTCTTTTTATAATTGGGCAGGTCTTTTTCTTGCACATCGAATTGATATTCGAATAGGAAATTTTGATATCCAAAAGAATAATTTATCTCCTTATTTTCTGCAACTGGAAAATCAAATTATACTCATTGTCATAGAACTTTTTTTATAATCTATTTATATTTTGTATTGGTTTTTTCTAAGAAAAAAAATCATTTTATAATGATCTGCATTTTCTAGAATGATCTGCAATTTTCTAGAAATTCCTCATTCGTGATCATATATATAAAGGTGTCTTTATTTTACTGTTGCTGATTTTGTTGATTTCTCAAACTATGTCTGAACGTGAACCATACGCTGGTTGCAACGGTAAGTTCTATAACTTGCAATCTGACTTTAATAAAAATTTATTCATTTTCTATTTAATACTTCTTAGCTCTGATCACCTACTTACAAACCTATAACAACAAGTCGTACCGCAGTTTTCTTGAGCTTAATTGAGATATAATAATTTCTTCCTTGTCTGTGAATTTTAACTGGAATTATCTTGATAATCTTTGGGCCGGTCATTTTTTATGTGAAGCGAGAAAATTAGAAGTTATTTTGGATGAAAAAGTACGTTAACTTTTTTATTTTGCAAAAGAGGGGTAATTCCTTAGTTGATAATATGTCTTAACATTGCTTTGACTTTGAAGAATTACTGGGTTTTGATTCTGGTACCCACTCCAGCTTTCTTAGCTCAGGTGCTCTAACTTTGTTATTGGTAAAGTCTGCTGGAGGAGGGATTGGATATGTATTTTTACCTTAAATAAAAAAGATAATGCACATGGGTCAAAAAAAATTAAAATTAAAAAACAAAAATTAAGCTCATATAATACCTATCTCATTACAGGTAAAATCGGAACGATGTAGGAATGTCATATGAATCTATTGGGATGCTTTAATTAAAGATT
>PQFF01000238.1:5254-55679 GCA_003547095.1 Diversispora epigaea | reverse complement strand
GAAAATTGCAGAAATATAATTAAAGGTATGTATAATATGTTAAATTATGATATGCGCAGATTTCAAAAATCGATTTTGCTAATTAAAGATATATGTTAATAGATAATACGACTAATTTATGTAATGACAATTTTAATGAAAAACTGAGCTTTTATGTAGTTACAGATGCGTAATAGTGAGGGTTAGATTCCCCAAGTCAGGAGTAGAAGCTTCTTATTACATGTATTAATATGCTTATGGAAGCACTTTGGTCTCTTTATTTTCGGGCGGTATTCCTTAGTGACGATATCCCCTTTCGGTCCGGGCATAAACACAAGGTTTACTCACCAACGACATGAAAAACTGAGCTTGCGTATTGCCGTTGTGTGAAATACAATAGTGAGGGTTTGATTCCCCAAGTCAAGAGTTAGTAGAGTAAACTAGTCATATGGTGCAATATAGTATTAAAAGTCTCTTCGTAGGATACGTCTTTGGCTGTAAAATCTTCCGAGGGAACTCGTGGAGTTGTCCGTTGGGCTGAAATTCTTGGCGTTATTGTCCTATGTTGATTGGTGCCTGCGGTGGCATAGAGATGCATAGCTGATGATCATAATTTCCTTTTGCGCACGAGCATTAGGATTATGATAAACAATAGTGCATGAATGAAATTCTATATGGGTGTTGTATTGGATAAATTGAAGTTTTATGTCACGATTGGTTTATTGTTGAAGGTTTAACAAGCGTCAATATTGGGTCATGATAAAAATAGAAAAATAATTTTATTCAATAAATTCGTTAAGTAGGATGATTAGTGGTTAGAGTAGTATATTGTGGTGGTACGTTGGTACTAAGGGGTAGAATGGTGGTAATGATGTGTGATGTGATGAATTGTGGGAGGACGGGGGTGTGAGATGTAAGTTGAAGGGGGTGTTGAATTATTATTATAAGGATTGTGATTTGCTTTTACTTTGCCCTACTCTTAATCGGGCGTCGGTGGGAGGATTCCGAAAGAAGCTCAATTACCAACTGCAGCTCTGGATGCTAGGGGAGCGCATGGTGGGAGTTGTGGTAGATAGCGAAAGTGTGAGCATCAAACAGAGGTTTGGTAGAAGGCAGTTACCCATTAAGGATATGGGGGCTGGGAATAGGAGCTGTCTTCGAAAACGAGTATATCCGTTAAATCACACTGGGTAGTTGTGAGGGTAAAAAGCTTTTCTTTGATAATAATTGGGGGTTATAGTTGAGTTAGTAGATGACCTATGGTGATAGGTGCAGGAGGAAGTAATGTGAATTAGTTGTTGAGTAAGTGATTGTTGGTTAGTGGTTTATTTTTGGGTGTTATATTAGTAGGAGGGTGAGGTAGTAGTAAGTTGGTAAAAAATGTCCTGTAGAGATTTTTATATGATCTTGTTTTCCTCTCAAAATCATTTTGTAAATTGACAAATATAAGCTTCAACTTATATTTCCAATAGGGGTTACCATTAAATTTCCTTCCGAAAGGGACTAAATTGGACAGTTTTGAAGTAATTCAAAATGGAGGTGGATTAACCTTGAGGCGGTAGTTGGGTATGCCGTGCGGGTAACCAATCCTTAGCTAGCACTTCTTTTTTCTGTAGTAAATTGTAATTTAAGATATGATTTATTGTATTGTATATTATAATTTCATGAAAAAAGGAAAGCCCTTACTGGTCGTTAAAAATAAAAATAAAAATGTAATGACAGTTTTAAAAGAATGAAGGACAATGATTTTTTAATCACGACATATTTCGTTTAAGGAAGAAATGTAATGACAATACTTAATTTAATCGTGAATTAAGGATTTTCGAAGATTAGTGTAATTTTAATAATAATACAATAGCAAAAATATAATTAAAGGTATGCATAATACTATTAAATTATATGTTTCGAAAATGCGTAACAAATTTCAAAATAAATTGTATTGTAATTAGAACAAATAATCAATCAAAAAAAAAAAACTTTTTAATATGCGAAAATTGATTAAAGGTATGTATAATATGTATAATACTATTAAATTATGATATGCGCAGATTTCAAAAATCAAAAGATGACCGATTTTGCTAATTAAAGATATATGTTAATAGATAATACGAATAATTCATGTAATGACAATTTCAAAATTAATGAACAGGCTAAACATGAACAACAAATGTGGAATTACCACAAGGATGCGTTTACAGGACTTGCAAAATAATATATGGTCAATAAACTCGATATGGCAGATACAGCCGAATACATGGAAGGGAATTTCAAATCGAGGATTGAACGGGGAAATACTAGAATTATTGTCAACCAATGAAATTCAAATTGAAATCACAGAGTCACACAAATTTCCAATTGCTCCAATGGGAGGAAACATTTCTATAGAAGAGTTTATACAATCGGCATTCTGGTATAAGGATAATAGGGAGGCATGTAAAAAACACAAAGTTATGTTCATAGAACAACTCCTAAATGCTACTATGGAAAAAACTCTGGAATGGCCACAGATTGACAAAATAATACCAAACGGATATGCGCCAAACTGGTTTAATGAGCTCAAGATTGAAATAGAAAATCGACGTGATGAGATTTGTCAAGGAAGACCGATTAATCCTTTCAATAGAATAATAAAGTTAGATCAAGAGCAAATAAAAAAAGACCAAATAGTGGCAATAAAAACAAATGTGAATAAGCTAATTGGGAGAGTTTATCGAAACCCTCGTGAAAATATCTCAACAATTCCAATCTATCACTATGTTAGTGATCCTATGGATGGAATAGAAGGATCCCTGGTTGCACCGTGCGAAGGATGCGATTTGATCGGACACGAACCAGACACTAATACACAAATGGCAAACAATTCATCAAGTAAAAAGTGTGTGATAGAGGTGGAAATGGATAGTGTATATTCAATCCCCAAACGAAAATCACGCATCTCAGTTAGTAATAAAAATGACAAACGCGCTAGAAACAGATTGCTTTTATCACCTTTATCAATTAATACGTTTATACAAGCATCAAATCAACCAGAGAGGCCTAGTAATATAACAAATAATAATGGAAAAAATTAATTATTGTTTCAGAGGAGGATAAGACCATAATTGAAAATTCTCAGTCAGCTCTTCAGACAGAAAAACAAATAAAAGTTTATACAGATGGATCAATGACAAAATTAAAACAGAAGATACCTGGTGAAACAATTGGTAAAAGTAGGCAGACAATGGGATTTGGAGTTGTGTTCGACCATCCGAGCCTGATAGAAATTAGTGGGCGAGTGGAAGGTCCACCATCTTCGACTAGAGCAGAATTGTGGACAATATTGGTGGCAATATACATAATTCCCAGCAAAACAAAGATACAAATATATACCGATAGTTCCTCAGCAATTTGGGCTATTCGGGGGTTTTTAGAAAATAAGAAAGGAAAAAGTTGGAGTAATTATAAATCCCCAACGGTACTCCAAGCTATTGTGGAAATTATCAAAGCAAAACAAATCGAACTCGACTTGATAAAGGTAGAAGCACATAGTGGCATTGTTTTGAATGAGCGTGCAGATAAGTTAGCGCAAAAGGGATTAACCTCAAGCAGAATTTATGAAATTGATATAATGCAATTGAATGATCGAAAGGCACTATTTAAATGGGTCGGGAAACATATAGATACATCAATAAAAGAATTTATTAAAAAACGTACAGAAGTTAAGTGGATAACACAATATCGAACATACAAGTGGATTAATGAAAATATTGCCAATGATACCTACTGGCAATCAACATGGAAGTAGGGTTCCGCAAAGTCGGATCGGATCGGATTTTATCAATATTCGGATTGAATCCGATATTCTAATTCTTAATCCGGATCCGGATTCGTCATATACGGATCCAACTTTTTAAAATCCGAATCCAATTTTGATTATATTCGGATCGATCCGAATCCAATCCGAATATTCGAATCCATTAAAAAATATTCGAATCTGTTAAAAAATATTCGAATCCGTTAAAAAAATATTCGAATCCGTTAAAAAATATTCGAATCCATTAAAAAATATATTCGAATCTATTAAAAAATTTTGATGAATAAAAGATTTTTTCTCCTCCCCCCCCCCCTAGAATTCTTCTATCTCATTTTTTTTTCCTCTCCTTCCCTAGAATTCTTTTATCTCACTTGTTGCCTATAGAATCCTCGGATCACGGATCGATTCGAATACAAAAAAAACAATATCCGGATCCGTCGAATCTCATTTTTTCTGAATTCGAATCGATCCGCGATTCGAAACCTTAAGATCCTATCCGGATCCGTACAGTGCAATCCGGATCCGATCCGTGATTCGGATCTTTTTTGCGGAACCCTACATGGAAGTTAATACACGACACAAAAATTGTATCAAATTATACAAGTAAAGAGGATCAAAAGTATAGAACTTTTAATATTAAAATACTCAATGACGAATTGCCAGTTATTAATAATTTACATATAAGAAAACCATCAGTTTACCAAAACGACAAATGTATATTCTGTAAAGCAAGGAAAGAAGATGCTACGCACGTATTTTTGTGTAAAAATAAAGCAAAAATTACACAAGAAAGATTTAAAAACTACCTTCTAGATGCTATACTAGAAATTCAAGGTAAAGATACGGCAGAAAAAACAAAAACTGATATAATAAACGCTTCATATTTTAAAATAGATGAAATAAAACAAATAAGAGGAACAGATAATGAAGACGAATTCAGCTTAGTCGATTGCATTAGGGGGTTGGTCCCTAGTAAAATTAGAGCAATACTAAGAGAAAATATAAAAGATACAATAAAAGTAAAATCTATAATAAAGGAATGGTACATGCGTTGTAGGAAACATTTATTTATAATGTGGACAGAACGATGTGCTAAGGTTTTAGAATGGGAAAAATCAATAGGAATTGGAAGGAAAGAAAAAAGAGGGAAAGGGGTAACTCGGGGTGGAAAGATCCTGATTATAAAGTAATAAAAGATAATTTAGAACAATGTAAAGAATCAATTATAAAACAGACATTAATGGCCGTTTATAATAACGGTACAAATTTTTTTAAAAATATTTTTTGTAAAATTGACTTTAGTGGGGCTATAACCTCCTAAATAAAGGGAATCTTAGGATTTTCTCTACGGTGGCTGGTTAGACGGTTAGAATTTAGAGTAATCTAGAATTTATAGTCAGTTTTTATTCTATATGTATTTGTAGTTTAAGTTACTGAATTGTAATGTATATTGTATCTGAATAAAAATGAGGCCTCACTGGTCGTTTAAAATAAAAATAAAAAATGTAATGACAATTTCAAAAGAATGAAGGACAATGATTTTTAATCACGACATATTTCGTTTAAGGAAGAAATGTAATGACAATACTTAATTTAATCATGAAATAAGGATTTTCGAAGATTAGTGTAATTTTAATAATAATACAAATATAAATAAAAAATATATAAAAAATATCAAAATTCTTCCAGCTTTATTTCAAAAATCAAAAAATATTTCAAATATTACAAATAATAAAATATTTAATAATTCTTTAAACATGTCAACAAGACTAAGTTATCACCAAAAAAAGCAAAATAAAAATAGAACAGCAATCGCCGGAATTTTTTCTGGTCATTCAAGATTTGTTAAATCGAAAAAAAGCAAAGTATCTACTTCAAGACAAGCATCAAGAACAACATCAAGACAAGCATCACTACAACCACGACAAGAATCACCACAACCACAACCATCATCGCCACATGTAATAATAAGTCGTCACCCATCGCCATCGCCATCACAAACTACTTCAAGAAAACGAAGAAAGATAAAAACAGGAGTTACTAAAATTGGTGATGATGGTAAATTTTTGAATTTCTTCGAAATCCTTCGAAATATTTTAAATATACAAACTAATGTATTTACATTTAGATGACGATGCTCCACTTACCCGAAAAAAAGCAAAAATCTTTTTCAACGAATTAAAAAAAGAAATCTCTGATGTTCGAAAACTTCTGGAAATAAGTGGTGTCGGAGACTACACAACTGAAGAATCATTTATTAAAGTAAATATTATATGTGAGATTTTCTTAAAATGAATTATATTTTTTACTTATTTGGTATTCTTTATAATAGGAATTTGTAGGGGAAATCACCTCTTATTCTATTAATAAATATATATATCCAAATAAAAAAGAATTAAAAAAATCTGCTGGTGCCATTTCCGCCAAAAGTTATCCGGAGTATTTCGAACATTGGGAAGATGATCGGTGGAGTTATTACTATAGTAAATACATTCACAGCAGAGTAAGTATTGTTAAATTATTAAATTATATAAATTATATAAATTATAGTATAATAAATAATTTTTAATAAAATTTTAAAAATTTTCAAGCTCCTCGAGCAATTGCTACAAGAGTTCGATCATCATTTTTTTCGACTTTTGGGAAATCGGATTTGCCTACAATCAATACCAAATCCGCAGCAAGTGAAGTATTATCTTGGAAAAAATCCCAAAAGGTCAAAGATGTACTAAGAAAACTGAACCAGGACATCGATGGTCATGAAAATTTGACCTGGTGTACAAAGATCATGNAATTTCTTCGAAATCCTTCGAAATATTTTAAATATACAAACTAATGTATTTACATTTAGATGACGATGCTCCACTTACCCGAAAAAAAGCAAAAATCTTTTTCAACGAATTAAAAAAAGAAATCTCTGATGTTCGAAAACTTCTGGAAATAAGTGGTGTCGGAGACTACACAACTGAAGAATCATTTATTAAAGTAAGTATTATATGTGAGATTTTCTTAAAATGAATTATATTTTTTACTTATTTGGTATTCTTTATAATAGGAATTTGTAGGGGAAATCACCTCTTATTCTATTAATAAATATATATATCCAAATAAAAAAGAATTAAAAAAATCTGCTGGTGCCATTTCCGCCAAAAGTTATCCGGAGTATTTCGAACATTGGGAAGATGATCGGTGGAGTTATTACTATAGTAAATACATTCACAGCAGAGTAAGTATTGTTAAATTATTAAATTATATAAATTATATAAATTATAGTATAATAAATAATTTTTAATAAAATTTTAAAAATTTTCAAGCTCCTCGAGCAATTGCTACAAGAGTTCGATCATCATTTTTTTCGACTTTTGGGAAATCGGATTTGCCTACAATCAATACCAAATCCGCAGCAAGTGAAGTATTATCTTGGAAAAAATCCCAAAAGGTCAAAGATGTACTAAGAAAACTGAACCAGGACATCGATGGTCATGAAAATTTGACCTGGTGTACAAAGATCATGAAAAAAATTTGGGAAAAATCGAAGAAGGTGCCGAAAGAAAAAGTCGTCTTTACGATTTCAATAATACAATACTTGCTGAGCCCGAAAGTCGAAAGTATAAAAATCGATGACGAAGCTATTCGAAAAAGAATGAAGAAAAATATCATAAGTATAAATTTATTAAATTTATTTGTAATTATACGAATACTAATTATTATTTTTATTTATAGAAAAAATTAGAAAAAGGCAAAACAATCGAATTTGAAGAAAAATTAGATGAAGAATCGGAATCAGAGGAGGAATCAGAGGAGGAATCATCTGAAGAAGAAGAAAAAAAAGGTAAAGAAAGAGAAGAAAGAGAAGAGGAAGAAGAAAGAAGATGGGAAGGAGAAGAAAAAAGATTGGGGGAAGAAAGAATATTAGAAGAAGAAAGAGGAAGGGAAGAAAGGCAGGAAGGAGAAGAAAGGCGGGAAGAAGAAGAAGGGCGAGAAACATGGGATGAGGAATTAATAGAAATGATTAGCGGAGGTCCAAGTACTTCGTAAATAAACGAAAAAAAATATATTATTTTTTATATTTTCATTAATACATTAGTGAACATTACAATTTTTTATTTTTTATTATTTTTTATTAAATAAATATGCGAAAAATACAATAATAATTTTTAAAAATCAAAATACAAAAAAATATAAAAATGTTCGAAAAAAACTATAATAATATGTAATTTAGAATATTTTTTTAAAAAATAGAAAATAAAATTCGCAAAAATAATTCGAAAATCTTTGAAAAATTCCAAAAATTTGTTATTGATACTAAGGAAAAAAGAAAAGAAAAAAAAATGTTAGAAACAGTATTGAATAAACTGATTCAATCTCTGTGCACTGTTTTCTAAGTAAGCATGTTAGCGTCTGAGAGTATCCTACTTCTAGACAACAGGGGGTATCCTACTTTATGAATAACCCCCATTGAACGACTACCTGTTACCGCGATTATGGCAGAATGTCACCACAGGAAAATCGTAGTATAAGGGCTGTATTAATCAAGGAAAGGAACGTCGAGAACTAACAGCGTTTTACTATCAGAACTCCACCCCGCCCATCACTTTAACACAACCGAAGGGACTCAAGAAGATTCACTGGAGTCTCAGACGACCCGGAAACACAACATCAAATGAAGATTTTACNGATAGCAACTGGCGTCCAACCTCGTCAAAAACCAACATACTTACTTGAGAAATAAATAAGTTTTTGGAAAAAGAGTATAGTTTTTTGAAAAAGTTCAAAACAAAATAAATAAGTTTTTGAAAATTAATGGAAAAAGAGTATATAGTTTTTTGAAAAAGTTCGAAACAAAATAAGTTTTTGAAAAAGAGTATATAGTTTTTTGAAAAAAGAGTATATAGTTTTTAAAATTTCTGGAAAAAGAATAAATAAACAAGATCATTTTGTGAAAAAGTTCGAAACAAAATAAATAAACAAGATCATAAATAAACAAGATCATAAATAAACAATAAATAAACGAAAATTTTCGAAATTTTTTAAAACGATAAACTTTCAAAAATTTTTAGGCAAATATTTTCGTAATAATTACGAAAATTTTCGAAAATTTTTTAAAACGTCAAAATTACGGAAAATAGCATCCGTAATATTACAGAATTTTAACGTTTCAATAACTTTCGAAAATTTTCGAAAATTTCCGTAATATTACGCAAAAAATTACGGAAATTTAATATCATGTTAAAATTACGGAATATTACACCCGAAAAAATTTCCTGATGATGTTAATTGATGCATTAATACTGTTTATTTAAGTACAGAAGAATCTAGTGAAGATATTTCAGATATTGTCTCAAGTGTTAACGAAATGTCATTAGATGATGAAGATTTTAGTTGCATAAATGAATTTCAAATTATTCGAGAAGAAAACTCACAAGTTTTTTACCAATATGAAAGTGATTAGGATTATGCTGGTGATATTTCTTTTGGTGAAATATTACATTCAAGTAATATTCCGGAGGAATATGAAAACTTTGATAAAATTTTACTTGCAAGTTTACAAAGCAATGAAGAACCTGTATCACATTCAAACAATATTCCGAAGGAATATGAAAACTTTGATGAAAATTTACCCGCAAGTTTACAAAGCAATGAAGAACCCGAAGTTGAAAACATTAAGGAATTTCCAAATGAAGCATATGCGGATTTGATGGCACTTGTTATAGAAAATAATCTTAATAACAAAGCTGGAAATGCAATTATAAAATTCTTTAACAAACATTCAGATTTATTTCAATTGTCACCTCTCCCAAAAAACATTGAAACTGGACGAAAGTTCATGGATAAAATGAATATTTCACAATTGTCATATTTTAAATATTGCGTACTTACTCATAATAGTCAAGATTACTTTGTTTATTATCGTCCCATTAAAAACTGTATTAAAAACCTTTTGTCAAATTTAGATATATTAAAAAATTTGATGTTTAGATATGAAAATTTGAAGGTAAATATTTATATCGGAAATTTCTTAATAATTAATAATTATATTAATAATTATATTAATAAACTGTTAAATCGAGAATAAAAAATCATATGGAGAACAAAATTCCAGAAATTGATGGAAACAGGCAGAAAGATCAATTTCAAATCACGTAAATATTTTGTCAATCATTCTCTATTCAGATGCAACTACTACTGATACATTAGGAAAGAGTTTATTACATCTTATATATATATCTCTTGGAAATATTCCCATATGGAGAAGGAACAAAGAAGACGCGAAACAACTGTATAATTTCTGCTGAAGGTTATCGAATAAAGATATATAGTTCCGTTACATTAAAAAATGGTACTATTTTACATACAAAAAATGATTTTCAACAAAGACCATAGTTTAGTAATATTGCTGTCAATATGAATGAGGAGAAACTTTCTGAATATTTATCAGATAAAGGAATTTGTTATGCACAGGTATATATTAACTATTAAATAATTTTCATAATAAAATGTAGAAGATTACTTAACTCTTTTTTATTATTTAAATATTATTAATAACAGAAATAAGACTACCAAATAAATCACCAATGCATCTTGCACTTGTACAATAGTATGATTTTATTGAAGAAACTTCATTTGTTTACGACTGTCCTTTATTGAGATTGGTAGAGGTGTACAATTTTATAGAAATAGAAGTGATCGAAGATACAATTCATGTAGTTTCACGCTTTGATAAAAGTAATGAATACTTTGTAATGGACATCAGGAAANTACAAAAAATGATTTTCAACAAAGACCATAGTTTAGTAATATTGCTGTAAATATGAATGAGGAGAAACTTTCTGAATATTTATCAGATAAAGGAATTTGTTATGCACAGGTATATATTAACTATTAAATAATTTTCATAATAAAATGTAGAAGATTACTTAACTCTTTTTTATTATTTAAATATTATTAATAACAGAAATAAGACTACCAAATAAATCACCAATGCATCTTGCACTTGTACAATAGTATGATTTTATTGAAGAAACTTCATTTGTTTACGACTGTCCTTTATTGAGATTGGTAGAGGTGTACAATTTTATAGAAATAGAAGTGATCGAAGATACAATTCATGTAGTTTCACGCTTTGATAAAAGTAATGAATACTTTGTAATGGACATCAGGAAACTTTTTGGGACATAAATTTACAGAAAATTTACGCCCTGAAAAGTTTCCTGATGGAATTGGACCAGTGAGGCCTCGACTTTATTCATTAATTAATATTTAATAAAAAATGCATGAAGAATAAAACCTGACTAAGTTATAAATAACTACCGCCTAGTCAGCCATTATAAAAGGTTTTATCCTTTTACTGAGAGGCTACAGTCCCGCCTAAGTCTAAACAAAAATTTATATTTGAAAGTATATTATAATTGAATTTATACAAACTATCTATAGTATAGTTAACAATATTCTTTGCTATAGTAATTAATTGTTTTTTATTTTCTATATATTTGGGGTCTATATATACCCTTTTACCTTTACTACGTTTATCACATTCTCTTATTTTATTTTGATCTTCCCATACTAGAAACTCTTTACATCTAGTTTTCCAATGATTGTATAAGAGTGTTTTCCATTCCCGAAATATGTTAAGGACCATATTTCTACTTACTTCTGTTGAATTCACTTTGCTCCTTATAAGTTTATAAATAGATTTTGGAATTAAACCTCGAGCGAGGTCTTTGAATTCAAATCTATCTGTCGGTTGAGTTCCTGTTACTTCTCTATTATGATTTATTTTCATAAAATGGCCTCTGTTTATTTTTTCCATAAAGTCGGATAGATCTTAATTTCCCTTTTCTTTAAAATATAATTTTTTTATAAAAGAACGAAAAGCTATTTTCAATATCTTTCCCTGATCTTCACACATAAATACGTGGGTATTTGTTTCTTTATATTTATTACAAAATGGACATGTATTTTCTTTATAAATATCAGGTTTTCTTAGATTTAGATTGCTCATGGTAAGAAGTTCCTCGTTTAATAGCTTTAGAGAGAAGGCTCGAGATGAACTATCTTTGGAGTTAGTTACTGTGTTGGTGACTTTGGTATTGTGCCATATTTGAGCTGACCATTGCCAATTCATTTCATTCTGAATGTTTGGATTCAACCAATTATATATGCGACATTGAGTAAACCACGAGGTTAGTGTTTCTACTTCTGATTTTTTCTTTATAAACTCTTTAATTCCAGCGTCAATTTCTCGATTATTTCATTTGAAGTGGAATTGTTGATTTTTGATGTAATCTATATTAATGGTGAATATAGACATTGAATCTGCACCTTCTTTAGCTAACCGGTCTGCTTGTTCGTTATATTGTTACCCTTGGTAAGTAGCGATTTTTTCAAGATCATAATGAATACTTTGTAATGGAATTGGACCAGTGAGGCCTCGACTTTATTCATTTATAAATATTTAATAAAAAATACATGAAGAATAAAACCTGATTAAGTTAAGCTATCTAATAATAAATAACTAACTACCGCCTAGCCAACCACTGTAAAAGGTTTACCCTTTTACTGGGAGGCTACAGCCCCACCACTGTCTAAACAATAAAAAATATTTGAAAATATATTAAAATTTGACTTATATAAATTATCTATAGTATACTTTACAATGTTCTTTCTTATAGTAGTTAATTGTTTTTTATATTTTATATAATTGGGATCAATAGGAGCTCTTTTTCCTTTCGCTTTTTTATCTATTTCCATTATATTATTTTCTTTTTCCCAAGTTAAAAACTCTTTACATCTATTTTTCCATTTATCGTATAAAAGCATTTTCCACTTGCAGAAAATATTAAGAATCATATTTTTGGTAGTTTCCACTGAATCTAATTTTCTTCGTGTTAGTCTGTAAATAGATTTGGGGATTAATCCACGAACTAGATCATTAAATTCAAATCTATCAGTGGGCTGTGTACCATTAACTTGTCGGTTGTAATTTATTTTCATGAAATGTTTTCTATTTATCTTCCCCATAAAATCTGTCAGATCTTTGTTCCCTTTTTCTTTAAAGTATGCTTTTTTTATGATTGATCGAAAAGCCGTTTTAAGAATTTTGCCTTGATTCCCACACATAAAGACGTGTGAGTTTGTTTCTTTATAGCTATTACAGAATAGACATTGGTTATCCGTATAGATGTCTGGTTTTCGTAAATTTAATGTTGCCTTGGTAGGAAGTTCTTCATTTAGTAATTTCAAGGAGAAAGCTCGGAGCGAACTATCTTTAGAATTTGTTCTACTGTTGGTAATTTTTGTACCATGCCATATTTGCTGCGAATATTGCCAGTTTGTCTCCTGTCTAATATTTTGATTTAACCAACTATACGTACGGTATTGAGTAAACCATGATACAGATGTTGTGACTTCTGTTGTTTTCTTTATAAACTCTTTTATGCCAGCATCGACGTCTTTCCCATTCCATTTAAAGTGAAACTGTTGTTCTTTGATATATCTAATATTAATTGAGAAAGTCGATCCCGAGTCTGCACCGGCTTTGGCTAAACTATTCGCTTGTTCGTTGTATTGATGTCCGCGGTGTGCTTCAATCTTTTCTAAGTCAACTGTTAGGTCTTTAGTGTAGATTAGTTCTTTAATTGTTTGTAGAATAATTGGATTTGAATAGTTACTCCAGTGTTTGCCCTTTCTTTTTCCTATGTATCCTTTTATCGATTTTATTGAGGATTCACCATCTGTGTAGATTTTAACTGTAGTTTTGTGTGAAGCCATCCATATTACAGAAAGGATTCCCCATAATTCTGCTCGTGTCGAAGATGGAGGGCCTTCGATTTTGCCTTTCCATGTGAAATGTTGTAGTGTTTCATCATTCGTCATACATACGACTCCAAAACCCATAGATTGCTGATCTGGATTGTTGAAATTAAACTGTGTATACTTCTTTTTCTTTAAAGACCCATCAGTATAAACTATTAAGTTTTTATGCCTTTGAAGTTTTTGCATTATGTTCCTTTGATATGCTATGGTTTCGCTATCAGATTCGATAATGTTCTCTAAGTAAGTTATATCATCTATATTTTTATTTAGACTTTTATATATTGCTTTCTTGGGTATATTATTATGATATGTGTTTAGGGAACGTGGGGAGATGACCATCCGGATTTTTCGACGTTTGTCTTCTGGTTTACTCGTCGAGTAAGTAGAATTCCTAATTGGTAGATGGCTCAATTTCTCTGCTTCAGTTGTTATTACACAGTACTGTAATTCAGATTCTGTTCTATTCATTGCTGGTCCAGTAATAACGGATTCTTTCAGGGGGCATCCTTCACAAGCGACTAACGGTGATCTTGTGGTTCCATCGTCTATCTCTTCAATAAAATGTTTTAACATCACTCTTTGTTTATTATCTTTCTGTTCACGTATTACTTTTCCTATAATCGGTCCCATAGAGTGTAAGGCTGTGACCATCTTTCCTTTGAGTTTTACGTTATTTTCAATTAATGTAAGTCGATTGATAGAGTTTGTTTGTAATTTTAATTGAATGGAGATTAAATTTTCCTCAATTTTCATTTTGAGATCTTCATACCAAGTCAGATTTTTCCTTGGAATCTCATATTGATGTATTTGTTTAAGTGGTAATATCTTGCTGAGGTCAGAATTTAGAAGTTGTTCAACGTATAACACCCCATATTTCTTTAAACTATCTCTATGCTTATGGTACCATAGTTCAGAATTCATAAATGACTCTATATCTAGTATGCCACCTTTTACAATCACTGGGAAATTTAAATTGTTATTGATCTGAATGTTTATGTTGTTTTTTCCTAATAACTTAAGAATTTCTCCAGTCAAATTTTTATTTCTGGCTGTAAAGTTCTTTATTACTTCTGCGTCCCAAATTGATTTACTGGTCCACATATAATCTTGTAGCTTCTGTAATCTCACTTTCGTATAATGAATACTTTGTAATTTAACTGGACCAGTGAGGTCTCGACTTTATTCATTATTAAAATTTATTAAAAAATTACATTGAAGAATAGAGTCTGACTAAGTTAAGCTATTATTCATAACTTTACTACCGCCTAACCTACCACTGTAGAAGGTTTTTAACCTTTCTACTGGGAGGCTACAACCCCACTTACGTCTAGACAAAAGAAAATATTTGAAAGTATATCTACGTTATTTTTATAAACACTATTAATAATAAATTTTTTTATATCTATCCCTATATCATATAAATGTTTTTTCCGTTCTAAATATGTGTAATCTATATAAGGCTTTTTACCTTTACTTTTTTTATCTGATTCACCAATATCATTTTTGATTTCCCAATTCAGAAAATCTTTACATCTGTTTTTCCAGCGACTGTATAATGTTCTTTTCCATGAACAAAAAATTTCCATTACCATATTTTTCCCCGTTTCTGTCGAATTAACCTTTTTTCTTATTAGACGGTATATTGATTTTGGAATGAGACCTTTGACCAGATCATTAAACTCGAATCTGTCCGAAGGTTGAGTACCAAGTATTTGTCTGTGGTAATTTATCTTTAAAAAATGTCCTCTAGTAATTTTACTCATGAGATCATGAAGACCTATATTTCCTTTTTCTTTTATGTATATTCGTTTAATTATCGATCGAAAAGTAGATTTAAGTATTTTTCCATAATCTGCACACATGAAGATATGTGAATTAGTTTCCTTGTATTTTTTGCAGAACGGACATTCTGTAGTCGTGTATATGTTTGGTTTTCGGGTATGTAACGTAGCCATTGTCGGTAATTCCTCATTAAGTAATTTTAAGGAAAANATATAAATGTTTTTTCCGTTCTAAATATGTGTAATCTATGTAAGGCTTTTTACCTTTACTTTTTTTATCTGATTCACCAATATCATTTTTGATTTCCCAATTCAGAAAATCTTTACATCTGTTTTTCCAGCGACTGTATAATGTTCTTTTCCATGAACAAAAAATTTCCATTACCATATTTTTCCCCGTTTCTGTCGAATTAACCTTTTTTCTTATTAGACGGTATATTGATTTTGGAATGAGACCTTTGACCAGATCATTAAACTCGAATCTGTCCGAAGGTTGAGTACCAAGTATTTGTCTGTGGTAATTTATCTTTAAAAAATGTCCTCTAGTAATTTTACTCATGAGATCATGAAGACCTATATTTCCTTTTTCTTTTATGTATATTCGTTTAATTATCGATCGAAAAGTAGATTTAAGTATTTTTCCATAATCTGCACACATGAAGATATGTGAATTAGTTTCCTTGTATTTTTTGCAGAACGGACATTCTGTAGTCGTGTATATGTTTGGTTTTCGGGTATGTAACGTAGCCATTGTCGGTAATTCCTCATTAAGTAATTTTAAGGAAAAGGCCCGCAGCGAGTTTTCTTTTGAATTAGTTTTATTATTGGTAATTTTCGTTTCGTGCCATGTTTCTATTGACCATTTCCAATTTGTTTCATTTATGATGTTTTTGTTTAACCAATTGTTAATACGGTGTTGAAGAAACCATGTTGTTGTTGATTCAATCTCATCTTTCTTTTTAACGAATTCTTTAATTCCAGCGTCGATTTCTTGTTTATTCCATGTAAAGTGACATTGTTGTTCTCTTATAAAATTTGGGTTAATTTCAAAATTTGAACCTGAATTCACCCCTAATTTTGCTAATTTGTCTGCCTGCTCGTTAAGTAGATCTCCTTTATGCGCCTCTACTTTTTCTAAAACTATATTAAGATCTTTAGTATTAATAATTTCTTTTATTACCTGTAAAACATGAGGATTGCTGTAGTTACTCCAATGCTTGCCTTTTTCCCCCTCTATATATCCTTTTATTGCTTTAATTGATGATTCGCTATCTGTAAAGATTGTTATTGAGGTTTTATGAGATGCTACCCATAGAACTGAAAGAATTCCCCACAATTCTGCTCTAGTAGAAGAAGCCGGACCTTCTATATTACCCTTCCATGTAAACTGTCTTAAGATTGGGTCGTCTGTGATACAAACTGCCCCAAAACCCATTTTGTATTGATAAAAAACTTTATTATGTTCGCTATCTACTGATTTCATCTTTTGTAAAGATCCATCTGTATATACTATTAACTTTTTATGTCGTAGTAAATTTGTTCGTATATTTTGAAACTGAGCTGAGGTTTCAGGATCTGTAATTATTATATTCTCTAGAAAATCTGTATCATTTATATTTTTTCTCAAATTTTTAAACTCTGCTTTTTTTGGTATATTATTATGGTATATATTTAATGATCGAGGAGAAATGACCATTCTTGTTATCTGGCGTTTATCTTCTTTATTACTTGTTGAAAAAGCTGATTTTCGAGTCGGGAGATAACTAGTTTCAGTAACATTTGTTGAAATCGCGCAATACTGTAAATATCTTTCACTTTGATTTAAATTTGAATATTTAATATTTGAATCTTTTAATGGACAACCCTCGCAAGCTACCAGTGGTGAGCGTGATGTTTCTTCATTATTTTCTTGTATATAATGTCTTAGAATTATTTGTTGACTTTGTTCCTTAGGTTCTCGAGTTACTTTTCCCATGATCGGGCCCGATGGGTAATCAGTTGTGACAAACTTTCCTTTGATTTTTGTATTATCTCCCAGTAAAGTCAGTCTATTAATTGGATTACGTCCTAATTTATTTCTTATATTATCAATGTTTTCTTCAATTTTAACTCGTAGCTCTTCATACCAAGTTAAATTTTTCCTAGGAATTTCATATTGGTGAATTCTCTTCAATTCCAAGACTCGAGTCAAATCAGAGTTTAATAGTTGTTCTATATATAGAACTCGGTATTTTCTTAAACTATCTCTATGTTTGTAATACCAAATATCAGAACCCATAAAAGATTCTATATCTATTACTCCGCCTCTTACTATGACCGGGAATTCTAATTTACCATTAATTTGGATTTCAATGTCATGTTTTGCTAATAATCGTAGAATTTCACCTGTCAGATTTTTATTCCTAGCCTTGAATTTGTTGATTGTACTATTATCCCAAATTGGTGTAGTGGTCCACATGTAATCTTGCAACTTTTGAAGCCTTACTTTCGTTGTCCAACTGCACAGATCCTCTTTATTGATTCTATTAACTAATTCTGTAGCGTGAACCTGTAGCTGTCGTCTTTGGAGACAAAATAACTTATATCCAATAGAAGAATATAATATACTATTTGGAAGCTTGGATGTATGTCCACATGATCTTTTAAAAACCATACGTATCTTTGCATTCAATTTTTCCAGTCCTTTTTCTGGATAGACATAATCTGATAAAAGATATTCTACTTGCGGAAATAACACGTGATTGATAATATATCTACTTTGCTTATCTGTAAGCCTTTTTCGAATCATAATTGACACTGTTTGATGAATTTTTTCTTCAATTAATTTTTTTTGGTAGGTTTTCTTCCCGTTTTCTTGTACCCAGACTCCCAGGTATCTAACTGCTTCTGATGGTCGGGTAGGGATTATTTGGTTATCGATAAAATTGAGTCCCTTTTCATGATTTTCTTTATTACCATTGATTAGAATTAATTCAGACTTTGATGCGTTGATCTGAATTTTATTAAGGTCAAAAAATTCTTCCACAATTTTTAGAATATTTTCCATATGAGTTTTGTTGTTCGTAACCCNTTGAGATCTTCTATCTCCGCCAACAATGGGTCATAAAATATACACCAAAGCAATGGTGAAATTGAGTCGCCTTGGTCTACCCCTTTATTAATCTGATATAAGTCTGTTGGTCCAAATTCAGTCATACCTCGCGCAAACCGATTTTCTTCAATATAGCTTATTATTTTTCTTATCTTTTTTGGAACTTTGATACGCTTTAAAGCTAATTTCATCATTTTTGGGTCTACTGAATCAAAAGCTTTTCTAATATCTTGGAAAAGGAGCCACATTTCCTTTTTATTTTCTCGAGCATCTTCCATTAAATTATTTAGTATATGTATAGGGTGTAATGTACGCCCTCCGGGAAGACCCGCATAATTATTTCCTGTTAATATTCTGTGTTCCACCAAGATCTCAGATAATCTGATTGTGATAATTTTTGTAAAGATTTTTCTTATAGTTTCCATTAAAGTAATAGGTCTCGTGATTTCTAGATTTCCTTCCCATTCTTTTGGTTTTGGGATTAACGTAACATTACTGTGAACCCAATCCTTAGGAACCTGACCGGAGATTAAAATAGTGTTGAACAACTTACTTATCATTCTTATGCCATTTGAATCTAAGTGTTTATATATTTCATATGGGATTAATGACAGGCCGGGAGCTTTACTATTGCTCATTAACTGTATCACTTTTTTTATTTCTTCTTCTGTAATATTTTCTAATAATGGCTGATATATTAGTTCATTTATTGATTCTTTTGGTTTATACTGATTTTCCCATCTTGTATTTCGTATTGAAGAATTTAACTCTGTACCTTTCGTCCAATTATACAGATGGTTTTTAACCTCATTTTTAATTTGTATCGGATCTGTAATAATATGAACTGAACCGTCTAGTTGTGTAGTTATTATACGATCTAAAATAATTTGTTTNTCTGACGGTCGGGTAGGGATTATTTGGTTATCGATAAAGTTGAGTCCCTTTTCATGATTTTCTTTATTACCATTGATTAGAATTAATTCAGACTTTGATGCGTTGATCTGAATTTTATTAAGGTCAAAAAATTCTTCCACAATTTTTAGAATATTTTCCATATGAGTTTTGTTGTTCGTAACCCATACAGTATCGTCCATATACGCCATTGATGTAATGATCTTCTTTTCATATACTTGTTCTTGTAAAGTCATATCTACTCTCCATTTTAATTCCATTTCGTAGCCCTTTTTGAGATCTTCTATCTCCGCCAACAATGGGTCATAAAATATACACCAAAGCAATGGTGAAATTGAGTCGCCTTGGTCTACCCCTTTATTAATCTGATATAAGTNGGAGCTTTATTATTGCTCATTAACCGTATCACTTTTTTTATTTCTTCTTCTGTAATATTTTCTAATAATGGCTGATATATTAGTTCATTTATTGATTCTTTTGGTTTATACTGATTTTCCCATCTTGTATTTCGTATTGAAGAGTTTAACTCTGTACCTTTCGTCCAATTATACAGATGGTTTTTAACCTCATTTTTAATTTGTATCGGATCTGTAATAATATGAACTGAACCGTCTAGTTGTGTAGTTATTATACGATCTAAAATAATTTGTTTGGATTCCCTGTTGAGAACTTTATTAATCATCTGTCTCGGTTTAGTATTTAATAGATCTTGTCTTGTTTCTATTTTTTGTTTGATTTCTTTTTGTTTAGTTCTAATAAGATCCCTTTTAACGATTTTTCGTGAAGTGACCCATAAAGCTTTAATGTCATTTGTCCATAATTTCCTACTATCATGTTCTTTCGTTGTCGGATATGGATTCGTATTAAGATTAAATCTTGATGCCAATTTGTATGCTAATTTAGATAAACTCTCGACGTGTCGGTTATTTATGCAATCTTCATTTTCTAATTTCGCTCCTAATTTATACAGTTTGTTTAACAAATTCAGTTTCGGATATGCTGTGTGTTTTTGCCACATTACATTCGTACGACTTTTCGGTTCTTTTGCTTTCGGTAAATGTTTGTTCCCTGAACTAATCAGAATAGATTTGAGGTCGACCCATGTGTCTTCTACAGACAAATTTTGGACCTCTGAATTTAATATATTTTCAAATGCGGTTTCTGTTTCTTGTGTAAATTTTTCCCATGTATCTTTATCTGCCATTTTAAGATTCCATAATTTGGGAATTCTATAATTTAGTTTTTTGTGCTTTTTGAAACTATGTCCATCGCAAAGATTACTTACGTTCAACGATGCACGTGCGCAAGAATGATCACTACAGTGCGGAACCTCTATAATAGGAACCTATAAAATCTTAAATAAAACTTGATCTAGTGATTGGATTTAACTAAGGTAAGAAAAATTAGACTCTNTTTAACTCTGTACCTTTCGTCCAATTATACAGATGGTTTTTAACCTCATTTTTAATTTGTATCGGATCTGTAATAATATGAACTGAACCGTCTAGTTGTGTAGTTATTATACGATCTAAAATAATTTGTTTGGATTCCCTGTTGAGAACTTTATTAATCATCTGTCTCGGTTTAGTATTTAATAGATCTTGTCTTGTTTCTATTTTTTGTTTGATTTCTTTTTGTTTAGTTCTAATAAGATCCCTTTTAACGATTTTTCGTGAAGTGACCCATAAAGCTTTAATGTCATTTGTCCATAATTTCCTACTATCATGTTCTTTCGTTGTCGGATATGGATTCGTATTAAGATTAAATCTTGATGCCAATTTGTATGCTAATTTAGATAAACTCTCGACGTGTCGGTTATTTATGCAATCTTCATTTTCTAATTTCGCTCCTAATTTATACAGTTTGTTTAACAAATTCAGTTTCGGATATGCTGTGTGTTTTTGCCACATTACATTCGTACGACTTTTCGGTTCTTTTGCTTTCGGTAAATGTTTGTTCCCTGAACTAATCAGAATAGATTTGAGGTCGACCCATGTGTCTTCTACAGACAAATTTTGGACCTCTGAATTTAATATATTTTCAAATGCGGTTTCTGTTTCTTGTGTAAATTTTTCCCATGTATCTTTATCTGCCATTTTAAGATTCCATAATTTGGGAATTCTATAATTTAGTTTTTTGTGCTTTTTGAAACTATGTCCATCGCAAAGATTACTTACGTTCAACGATGCACGTGCGCAAGAATGATCACTACAGTGCGGAACCTCTATAATAGGAACCTATAAAATCTTAAATAAAACTTGATCTAGTGATTGGATTTAACTGGGGTAAGAAAAATTAGACTCTTCTCATATAATAGAATCGATTTATGGAATAAAAAAAAATTCTCAATTTTCCTGGTTAGTAAAAATCACGTGTTTTATATATAAACCAATTAAAAAATAGATTTAGCAATAATCAAAATGATCGAAATAGTGATCTAATATTTATTTATTTAATAATAACTGATTCAAGTTCATTGTAAATGTTATCAGGAACTCTTCTATGAGATTTATACTTTTTTGCTGCAAATTTTGCCATTTTACCAGTAATTCCCTTCCTATATATATCCATATAACGCCAAGATTTTTGTGCAAAACGACGAATTGTAATTAAAGGAACTGAATCCAAAGCCTCAGGAACAATTCTTTGCAATCCTACCCAAGTATAATTACAATGTTCTCTAGTGTAATGTTTTGCTGCACCCCAATACATTTCTATAAAATTCAGTTCACAGTGGAATTTAGGATAAAAAATACATTTATGACCTCTTTTTTCTATTTCAATTTGTAATCTAGATTTTTGAGAAATAAAATCTGGTTGTAATGATAAAATTCGACGCATGCAACAATCAATTCTTTGAGAATCTATTTTTTTTTCTTTTCCCTTACATAATTTACATTCACCTTTTAATCCTTCTTTCCATAATCCTCTTTCTATTAGAATTTGTCGCATACCTTTAGCTTTATTTGGATATTGTGGATGATCTGATGGAAAAACCATTGATTGTGATATATTGTCTGTTCCAAAAAATGTTGAATGCATTCGTGGCTGTTTTCCTGCAGGATTAACATTCATTTTTGTAGCATTTAAACCATCTTCTGGCATTGCACCATGATTGGTACTATTATCAAATGCCATTACAGCAATTGCATTTGGATAAATAGTTTCAAAAATAGGAATTGCATAATTGATAACTTGATCAATCAAATGTTCTGCTGTCCACCAACCTTCTTCATTTTTTCCAGGTTTTAAAAATTTACGTGCTTCAACTGGTATATTTGGATTTAATAAGGATTGCTCAGGAGTTAATTTTAATCTGCCAATTGTTTCAAGTAAAAAATCACTAACCATAATTGATTTGCCATGACCTTTTTTTCTTAATGGAGGTTCTCCAATTGGTGCCCATACTATCGGACGATCATCATTTGCATAAAATAAACATTCATCATGTGTGATAAATATATGTAATTTTTGATTTGAAGGAATTTCTGGATTAAGTTGTGTCATTTCATTTCCAATAAATGTTGGCATAAATTGTTCCAATTCTTTCATTTCTTTTAAAAATTTTTCACGATATTTCAATACATCATCTCTTTCATGACCGTCAAAATAAATACCCTTTTTTTTAGATTGTGGAACTAATCCAAGTTTTTTAAGCCAAATACGAGCTGTTTTTAATGTAATTGATTTTTTCCCCTCTATTTTTGAAAGAAATTTTAAATTAATAAATTGTTGAAAATTTTTTGGTGTTATTTTTCCACTGTTTTGTCGAATAAAAGTAAGACTGTCATTAATAATATCTTCATCATCAATGAATGATTTTGTTTTTTGATGGCAACCTTGTATTGATATTGGTATTGTTTTATTTTCAAGCCAGTATTTAGTCCATTTTTTGATTGTTCTTGCGCAATATACCCCTTTATCAAAAACTTTTTGTGCAGCATTAAATGCAGCATCATCACGAGACATATATTTTTTTTTCCAATTAATTAAAAATTCATAAATTGAACGATACTTTAAATATTCATATACAGTAAACTTGTTTTTATCTTGAAGAATTAATTCTAAATCTTTTATTTTTTGTGAAAAAATATTTTCAATATCATTATCATTAATATCTGTTTCTTCTTCTTGTGAACTTTCAGAATCTTCTAATTGTAAAATATCTTCAGTATCAATATCCATTATTCCTTCTTGCAAACTTTCAGAATTTTCCACTTGCAATATATCATTTGTTGATTCTGTATTGGTTTCTATTTCATCAATTGAAACTTCTTGTGAATTATTGGTAATATTTGCTGTAAAATATTGGTTAATTGATAATGAACCTTTAGCTGCTTTTGTAAATGTACCAGATGGTCCATATTTTCGATAATACGTTGCAGTAGAATTTCCAACATATGGTGCTTTCTTTTTTTCATCAATCTCTGTTAAATTAAAAACTATATCCCCAAGTTTTAATATTCTTTGGGCATAATAACTTTCATATGAACTATCTGTTGAATAACCATCACTTGATAATGTATATTCATCATCACTTGTTGAATATTGCTCTATAAATTGACCTGTATTTACATTGCGAATTTGATTTTTTGCTCTCTTTTTTGCAGCTAATTTTTTGCGCGAAGACATAATGCAACTCAAAATTTTTATAATAATCTATACATGCATTTCTAAGCTAAAATGATTGGGCAACATAAACACTACAAAATGGTAATATTTTTAGAAAGTCACACAAAATTTATTATTTGCAATTTTTATTTTTTATAGTAAAACGTGTAAATTTCAAATCTATGTAACACCGGCAAATCTTAAAATTTTTTGATCAAAACCGATAATTTCTGTAGCTTTTGATATGATTTATCGAAATTAACGGTTAAAATTTTTATTTACTTCTTTTGGCAGGTGTAACATACATTTAAAAATAGCAAAATTTTTGACCGGTTATAGAGGTTCCGCACTGTATTTGCTACTAAGGTAGTATTATCAATATCTGCGCCTATTATTAATTCTTCATACGGTCGGTTGATCCAGATTGAATCTATACGGCTTTTACTTCTGGTTTCATTGTTGAAAATCTGGTGGAAAGTAAATTCCTTTTTTTCCCCATTGTAGAATCTATATACATCGGTATAACCACTATATATCATTGATTGAAGTAAACTATTTTCTGGTGAAGTTTTTGATTTGTGTGGATAGCGATCTTTGCTAGGATTTGGAGTCGCATTCCAATCCCCCATGATAATTGAAATCCAATTATTAGATAATGCCTGTGAAATATGATTGTATAACCATGTAATGAATACTTTGTAATTTAACTGGACCAGTGAGGTCTCGACTTTATTCATTATAAATGAATACTTTGTAAGCAAATATGATCAGTGAGATCTCGCCTTTATTCATTTTTAAAGTTTAATAAAAAACATATGAAGAATAAAAACTAACTAGGCTAAGTATATTTCAACCGCCACCGCTTGACCAGCCACCGGCGTAAAACTTTCAGATTTCCNCAAAGACTACTTACGTTCAAAGATGCACGTGCGCAAGAATGATCACTATTTGCTACTAAGGTAGTATTATCAATATCTGCGCCTATTATTAATTCTTCATACGGTCGGTTGATCCAGATTGAATCTATACGGCTTTTACTTCTGGTTTCATTGTTGAAAATCTGGTGGAAAGTAAATTCCTTTTTTTCCCCATTGTAGAATCTATATACATCGGTATAACCACTATATATCATTGATTGAAGTAAACTATTTTCTGGTGAAGTTTTTGATTTGTGTGGATAGCGATCTTTGCTAGGATTTGGAGTCGCATTCCAATCCCCCATGATAATTGAAATCCAATTATTAGATAATGCCTGTGAAATATGATTGTATAACCATGTAATGAATACTTTGTAATTTAACTGGACCAGTGAGGTCTCGACTTTATTCATTATAAATGAATACTTTGTAAGCAAATATGATCAGTGAGATCTCGCCTTTATTCATTTTTAAAGTTTAATAAAAAACATATGAAGAATAAAAACTAACTAGGCTAAGTATATTTCAACCGCCACCGCTTGACCAGCCACCGGCGTAAAACTTTCAGATTTCCCTCCATTTTAAATTACTTTAAAACTTTCCGTATTTACCCTTTTCAGAATAAAAACTAAGTCCTCATCAATTTTACACAGCAACTTATCTCAACCTCACCCCTAAGACCCTGCAGCCAAACTGAATACAGGATATCTTAAGAATAATGCCTCCATAAGATAACTTTTTTCAACCCTTCTACCCCTAGAAAGGTATTATCTAAAAAAAAAATTTCGGTGTCGAAGATGCTCTTCGATAAAAAAAAGGAAGTTAGGATACCAAGTCGCAAATGTTTTNAAAACTGCTCCCTTATCGCTCATATAAGGTATATCCCCCGACTTTGGCGGAAATGGCAAGATCATCAGCTCACATATCTCGCCTCCTCCCTTATCACTCATATAAGGTAGCCGGAAATACTCCCCTTAAAAACCGCCACCGACACCCAACAACTAATCCTCTTACAAACACCCAACTCACACCCATCTACCTTAAAATACAACTCCCACCCCCGTCCAACAAACTAACATCACATCACACGTTCTTACCCCCTGTCAACCCCTTAGTACCACCGTACCACCACAGAAATTTTCAGCCCCACCGATCACACCTTAGATACCACCGTATCACCCAATTTCATCAGTGCGTCACCACCTGGATCTACAAGATCGACGATTCAGGGTCAAACCGAGATTTGACATTCCCCCCCAAAAAGTATTCCATGAAAAAGAGGAAAAATTTCGTGGCGCAGACCCATGACCAATATATACGAGAGTCAAACAGCTCCAGGAGAACTTCTTCGTTTATTCCGTTCGTTCAAAAAACAAACTATCCAACCCAGAAAAAAGAGGCTGGCCCCTACGTCCTGCCCCGGTTCGTCCTAAAGCTTCTGCACTCCAAGACTATTTTCCAAGAAAAACAGAGAGTTTCGCCGTTTACGTCTTCTGCGAAGAAACTGGAACCAATTCCACCGACCAAACTTCATAAGTATTTAAGAAAAGTAGCCCCAACGTCTTCTAGTCTTATCCGGTTGCTACCTAACCTCCGACTTAGACTGCCTTTCGTAACTTCATAAATACCCACTTCAGTTCTTTACTGTGGAATTTGAGTGACAGACGGATAACCAGAAAGAGTTTTTTTTTTTTTTAAATGAATACTTTGTAAATAAATATTTATTTTAATTTTGCATTATATTTTATTTTATAGTATATTATTATAAATTATTGTTGTATTATTTGTATTATATTAATAAATATATTGTTTTATGAAGTTTCGTATTATATTAATATATATATAATACGATATGTACTTTATTTCTTTGCCTCAATAATTCTATCAACCCTATTATTCTTTTTATTATTAATTATTGGTTTCTTTTTAACATGTAGGAATTTAATTAAAAACAATTATTTAATGAATTATCAAATATGTATACGGAAATATTCGATAATATTATTTTTTTATTTCATAATTATGTATCCTAAGATGATTTACAAAATTAATTAGAATGATGTGTTTCAAAAGAAAGGAAGGAAGAATGACATCTAATGAAAGATAATACAAGTATGATAATACATTTAGGAAATATTTGAAATTATTATTTATAAAGAATCAGAATTCTTCTAACTTTACCATAAAATTTTTCAAAATATTTGCATAAATATTTAAATATCTATTTAAAACAAATCCTCGAACATCTAAAAATTTTTGTAATGTTGCAAAAAACTTTAATTAGCTTTTATCAAGAAAAAAATAAAAAAAATAAAAAAAGAGTTAATGATCTTTTATCCGGAAGATTAAGTAGTAATAAGGCAAAAAAAAGAAGAGAGATTTCCAATTTTGCAACAGGAACATCTGCTTCGGAAGCTCCGGAAGTATCAGAAGCATCAACATCAGCAGCAACAAGAGAAGGATGGGAAACTGAAATGCAGGATATATTGATAGAATTAACAACACCAATTATAATAGAAAGTGGTGGTGAAGAACCGGAAACTCATGTAACCAAAAGAAGAAGAACTGAAAAAGGAAGAGAAGAACAATATTCTGAAGGCGAAAGTAATGTTTTAAAAAATTTTCAATAAAAATATTTTATAATAAATAATAATATATAATTTATTTTATTAGATGAATCTACGTTGGCAAGGAAAAAAAAAAAGATCGTACATTAAATTATTTGGTGAAAATCGATAAAGAAGTTGGAGACCTTCGAAAAGAAGTTTCAGATATCCGAAAAATAATGGAAAATAGTAAAATGATGAAAGAAAGTGACAAAATGTATGACCAAACCTTTATTAATGTAAGTATTTTATTTATTTATTTTATTTATTCATTTTATTTATTTTTATAAAAAAAACTATTTTACTGATATTTTTTAAAAAAAAGAATTTCTAAAAAAATTTACCCAAATTCAAAAAAGCTGAAAGAGATTTCAGCAAGATTTTTAGCAAATAAATATCCGGAACTTTTCAAAAATTGGAGCAATAAACGCTGGACGTTTTATTTTGATATGATTCTACAAAGAAAAGTAAGTTTTACTGAATACATTATAATCCAGATATCTCAATAATTAACTAAAGATTTTGAATCATTTAAAGTTAGTAGAAAGGCACCGGTCTAGAAGAGGAGCGTTGTCTACCCAAATCAGAAAATCGATATTTTCTGTATNAATGTATGACCAAACCTTTATTAATGTAAGTATTTTATTTATTTATTTTATTTATTCATTTTATTTATTTTTATAAAAAAAACTATTTTACTGATATTTTTTAAAAAAAAGAATTTCTAAAAAAATTTACCCAAATTCAAAAAAGCTGAAAGAGATTTCAGCAAGATTTTTAGCAAATAAATATCCGGAACTTTTCGAAAATTGGAGCAATAAACGCTGGACGTTTTATTTTGATATGATTCTACAAAGAAAAGTAAGTTTTACTGAATACATTATAATCCAGATATCTCAATAATTAACTAAAGATTTTGAATCATTTAAAGTTAGTAGAAAGGCACCGGTCTAGAAGAGGAGCGTTGTCTACCCAAATCAGAAAATCGATATTTTCTGTATTTAGAAGTCTCCCCAAAATAAATATGAAGTCAACTCCAAGCGAGATAAAAGCTTGGAAATCATTATCAATAGTCAAACAGTGTTACGAAAAGTTATATTCAAAGTTGGAAAATGATGAAACCACTGGTGTGGAAAAATCATTAACGAAACGTGGCAGGATACTTCGAAAGTATCCAAAGAACAAATATCTTCGTTGTAGCAATATGCGAAAGTTTCCTAAACCCAAATAATGAAATATTAAAAAATGATAATAAATTTTTAAGTAAAAGGTTAAAAAGAAATTTAGTAAGTATTAAAAATATACAGATTTTTTTGATTTTTTAATTTTTTTAAATACTAAAAAAGAATTTTATTAATAGAAAAAAATGGAAACCGGCCGAGAATTTGATTTGAAAGACTCGGATTCTAACGAAGAAACGGAAAGTGACTCAAGTATATCAGATAAAGATAAGGATAAGGATGAGAATGAAGGAGAAGTGNAAACTCACGCAACCAAAAGAAGAAGAACTGAAAAAGGAAGAGAAGAACAATATTCTGAAGGCGAAAGTAATGTTTTAAAAAATTTTCAATAAAAATATTTTATAATAAATAATAATATATAATTTATTTTATTAGATGAATCTACGTTGGCAAGGAAAAAAAAAAAGATCGTACATTAAATTATTTGGTGAAAATCGATAAAGAAGTTGGAGACCTTCGAAAAGAAGTTTCAGATATCCGAAAAATAATGGAAAATAGTAAAATGATGAAAGAAAGTGACAAAATGTATGACCAAACCTTTATTAATGTAAGTATTTTATTTATTTATTTTATTTATTCATTTTATTTATTTTTATAAAAAAAACTATTTTACTGATATTTTTTAAAAAAAAGAATTTCTAAAAAAATTTACCCAAATTCAAAAAAGCTGAAAGAGATTTCAGCAAGATTTTTAGCAAATAAATATCCGGAACTTTTCAAAAATTGGAGCAATAAACGCTGGACGTTTTATTTTGATATGATTCTACAAAGAAAAGTAAGTTTTACTGAATACATTATAATCCAGATATCTCAATAATTAACTAAAGATTTTGAATCATTTAAAGTTAGTAGAAAGGCACCGGTCTAGAAGAGGAGCGTTGTCTACCCAAATCAGAAAATCGATATTTTCTGTATTTAGAAGTCTCCCCAAAATAAATATGAAGTCAACTCCAAGCGAGATAAAAGCTTGGAAATCATTATCAATAGTCAAACAGTGTTACGAAAAGTTATATTCAAAGTTGGAAAATGATGAAACCACTGGTGTGGAAAAATCATTAACGAAACGTGGCAGGATACTTCGAAAGTATCCAAAGAACAAATATCTTCGTTGTAGCAATATGCGAAAGTTTCCTAAACCCAAATAATGAAATATTAAAAAATGATAATAAATTTTTAAGTAAAAGGTTAAAAAGAAATTTAGTAAGTATTAAAAATATACAGATTTTTTTGATTTTTTAATTTTTTTAAATACTAAAAAAGAATTTTATTAATAGAAAAAAATGGAAACCGGCCGAGAATTTGATTTGAAAGACTCGGATTCTAACGAAGAAACGGAAAGTGACTCAAGTATATCAGATAAAGATAAGGATAAGGATGAGAATGAAGGAGAAGTGAGCAGAATTTAGGGAGAAGGAAGTGGAAGTAGAGAAAGAAGCGAAGAAAGAAATAAAGAAAGAGAAGGAAGAAGTGAAGAAAGAGAAGGAAGAAGAAGCGGAAAAAGAAGAAGCGGAGAAAAAAGAAGCGTAGTAAGAAGCGTAGAAAGAAGAAGCGTAGAACGAAGCGAAGAAAGAAATGAAGAAAGAGAAGGAAGAAGTGAAGAAAGAGAAGGAAGAAGTGAAGAAAGAGAAGGAAGAAGAAGCGAAGAAAGAAGAAGCGGAAAAAGAAGAAGCATAGGAAGAAGCGTAGAAAGAAGAAGCGTAAAACGAAGAAGTGAAGAAAGAAGAAGTGAAAGAGAAGAAAGAAATGAATAGGAATAGATTTCGAAAAGATCTGAAACATTAAAAAAATTCAAAAATATATATTTTTTTTGGGTTTTGTCTTTTGTCGCGCCTGCGATATGTCACATGGGGTTGCGTGACTGAATTTTATTGGTTGAAATTTTGTATTCCTGATTTTGTGATTTTGTGATTTTGTGATTTTGTGATTATTGTGACATAAATTTATTTATTTTTATTCAATACTTCAAATATATTGAAGAAACGAACACGATTTTATTTTTTTTCTGATAACTAAATATACGGTCCTCGAATAAAATACTGCCAGGTTGTCTCTTTTTATCTTCCAAGAACCATGTGAAAGGTTTATAATAATAGTTGTATGGAATGACAGTCCCATTATCGTCGTGAGGGAATTAACCTGATATGATTTAAAGGTAAACCTTTAATTATTATTACAATAGTAAACTTATTTTTCAATTAGAAAGTTTATTAATGACTCTTAGAAACGATTTATACAGAACTCCTTTTTATTTTACTTCCAATAACACGATTTTTTTTTTTGATAACTAAATATACGGTCCTTGAATAAAATACTGCCCAACGATTCAGGTTGATTCTTTTTGTCCCCGAAGAACAAAGTGAAAGGTTTATAATAATAGTTGTATGAAATGACAGATTTTAATTGTTGTGAACGTGGTCCCATTATTGCCGTGAGGGATATTATTTAAAGGTAAACGATTTTAATTATTATAGTAGTAAACTTATTTTTCAATTAGAAAGTTTAACAATGACTCTTAGAGACGATTTATACAGGACTCCTTTTTATTTTATTCCCAATAACACGATTTTATTTAGCAAATAATTGGAAAAAGAAAGCAAATAATTGAAAAAATACTGCCTAACGATTCAGGTTGACTTTTTTTTATCTTCAAGCGAAAGGTTTATAATAATAGTTGCAGATTTTAATTGCTGCGAATGTGATCCAATTATCAATGCGAGGGAATTAACATGATTTAAGGTAAACTTGTAGTCAATTTAATTATGATCATGGCAATCTTCCCAAGGTGTTTTATTTTTAATTAAAAATTTTATTAACAACTTTCAGAATCTTCTTTGAATGAATTTCTTTATCTTCTGATAAACGAAAGTAAAAAGGTTTATAATAATGAAATGACAGTTTTTAATTGTTGTGAATGTGGTCCAATTATCGGTGTGAGGAATTAACATGAATTAAGAAAGTTTATTAACAACTTTCAGAACTTTCTTTGAATGAATTTTCTTATCTTCTGATGAACGAAAGCAAAAGGTTTATAATAATGGAATGACAGTTTTTAATTGTTGTGAATGTGGTCCAATTATCGGTGTGAGGAATTAACCTGAATTAAGGTAAACTTGTAATCGAGTTAATTATAATCATGGCAATATTCTCAAGATGTTTTATTTTTTAATTAGAAATTGTATTAACAACTTTCAGAACTTTCTTTGAATGAATTTTCTTATCTTCTGATGAACGAAAGCAAAAGGTTTATAATAATGGAATGACAGTTTTTAATTGTTGTGAATGTGGTCCAATTATCGGTGTGAGGAATTAACCTGAATTAAGGTAAACTTGTAATCGAGTTAATTATAATCATGGCAATATTCTCAAGATGTTTTATTTTTTAATTAGAAATTGTATTAACAACTTTCAGAACTTTCTTTGAATGAATTTTCTTATCTTCTGATGAACGAAAGCAAAAGGTTTATAATAATGGAATGACAGTTTTTAATTGTTGTGAATGTGGTCCAATTATCGGTGTGAGGAATTAACCTGAATTAAGGTAAACTTGTAATCGAGTTAATTATAATCATGGCAATATTCTCAAGATGTTTTATTTTTTAATTAGAAATTGTATTAACAACTTTCAGAACTTTCTTTGAATGAATTTTTTTATCTTCTGATGAACGAAAGCAAAAAGGTTTATAATAATGGAATGACAGTTTTTAATTGTTGCGAATGTGGTCTAATCATCGGTGTGAGGAATTAACATGAATTAAGAAAGTTTATTAACAACTTTTAGAACCTTCTTTGAATTATATAATAAAGATTCAAGCAGAATTTATGTGATGAAGTACTTTAGTATTGATTTTTTGTAATATATAGATTCAAATTCTATTGTTTATTTCTTCCAATGCTTTCAGAACAAATTTCAATTTAATTAGAACAATTACAATGCACATTGGTTCTAATATTTAATTGATGGATGGAAATAATTGGGTTTAATTAGTGGATGGAAATAATTGGGTTTAATTAGTGGATGGAAATAATTAAATAGTTGTTTAACTTTAATTAATATTTCATCAATCTTTGTATATCTGTAAATGGCACGTCAATATATAAAATAAGGAATATTTCCGGAGATCTTGATTCGATTTAAAGTGTATAGCTTAATTATTACAAATAAATGTATCTATCAGTACATAAAATAAAGTTTTAATTTAAATTATTTTCGGAGATCTTGATTTGCTGTAATAGTATGAAGTTTAATTAAAATTATTCTGGAGATCTTAATTTGATTTAAAGTATTAAATTATTACAAATAAATATGTGTTTCTATTGATTAAATTTAAAACAACTTTTATTGAATTTTTTTTTACTTTATTATTTAAGATTCTTGTTATTTACATGAATTTTCTGAATTTTCTCCAGTTTGAACGAAATCAATTATAATTCCCATACTTCGATTACAATTTCGCTTGTTATGACCATTATCACCACACTTATATTGTTTGTTAATTACCGAAGATGATGAAGATAATTTGCCTTTTTCATGACTTGCTTTAATCCTTTTTGTACCTTTAGGACATCCTTTTGGTTTGGTTTGTTTACTGGGATTTTTTATAATTGGAGATTGATTTTCCTTATCTATCTCACAATCTTCTATTTCAATATTATCTACATTTTCAACAAAACTTTCACCTTGTTCTTCCTCTTTTAAATAATTCTCCAAAAGATGGATTATTCTTATATCTTTTTTTCTTGTAGCCTTCATAGTAACTTTATGTGCCAACCCAGAAATTTTACCATATAATTGTATATCAGTGAGATGTTCATGCAAGGTAATAGAATCTTGTGGATTTGCTTGGTAAATTGCAGTTAAAAATGGAATCTCAGATTGAGGAATAATGTTTATATTTTCATCTTCAAATTTGCTGGCAACTAGAAAAGGTTCTCTGCTGGGATCCTTATTTTTATTATACCATCGTGAGGGAATAAGTCTTAAGTGAAATTTAGCTATGGGTGTACAAAGCATTATTTGGAAATAATGTCTACAAACTATTCCCCGATTAATTAGTGATAAACAAGAACAATGATGTGAACCGTTAGACAACAAAATAATAAAATGTTTTTCTACAAGTTTGTTTCCAACAGATACAGCCCACATGGAAGTAATTTGATGTCTACCAATATCGGAAATCATACAAGATGCAGTAATTTGACGTGCATCAGGAATATCTTCAAAACATTGATCAGATAAAAGATTAAAATTAGACGTTATAAAATTTTAAATATAATATATTGATAAATTTCACTTTTTTGGAGATCCAATATAGCAGGAGGTAAATATTCTTCCAGTTTTTTATCAATAGAGGCAAACATAAAAGCTGATGTAGAAATTTGAGTAGATATACAAGGAATTGCAGCTTTCCATAAAATAAGCTGATGGTTTCTATCTTCAGATAACTGTCTTTTCTCTATTACATCAGCAAGTTCACATAAAGAAATATTTGAATTAAAAATGTAACTTTTAATCCATGCATTTAAACTTTCTACAGGAGAAAATGCATGAAGTCCTGCAGTAAATTGTCTACATGTCCATGGATGAGCCCATGCTTCTTTTGTGTTATAAAGAGTATTTAAATACTGTTGTGCTTCGGGATATTCATTAATTAAATCTTTCCATTTTGATTCGAAAAAAAGTTTGTGTAATGTATTACGTACTATATAAAATTTTGATGAGAATTCTTGAAATTTTTTTCCAAGTAGTTTTTGAAGTTTTTTTATTAAATTTTGACTAATATGAAAAGTACAATGCATTGGATAAGTTGTAAGAAAGGTTGATCTAATTGCAGCATGCACTGCTGGATCCGCATCTGTCATGATTACACGAGGGTGTAAATTATCTGTTGCTAAATTAATTTGATCAAACGTCCATTCGTGCGATTCTTTAGTTTCATCAATCAATAATGCTTGCGCAACAAGTCTTATATTCCGGTTTTCATCAAGAATAATAAATAAACTTAAAGCCATGTCATATCTATTGGTTTTACATGTTACATCCTGCACTACAATATCTGAAAATTGATACCAAAGTTCCAGTTGAGAAGGTGTCATCCAAAATAAATGAGTAAGAGTATTGTTATCATCAAATTTGATTGCCACTTTCCACATTGGATTATTTAATGATGATTCAAGTAATTTTGTGTATAACTTAGCTGCATCATTACTATCATTTTTGTTTTGTGGCCGGAAATTTTGTATTGCTTTATATAAATTATTATTATAGATAGTTTGACTTGAAAACTTTGCTTCAAGATATTTACGTTGCATAGCTGCATCCATTTTACATTTAACTGTAAGGAATTCAATTTCTTTCAAAATTTCAGGAGATATTTGCTTGTTGGGTTAAGATTATGTGAATGAATATCATGTAATGTAGTAATATAAATATGTTTAAAAGGATTATTTGAGGGAGGTTCTGAAAGATTAATATGCCAAGTACATCCTATACGTTTTGTTGTTGTATTGGTTTTTGTTCTATAATTACCTTGATGCTCACATTACGAAATGTTCCATCAGGTTTTCGTATAACACGATTATATACAATGTTAAATCCTTGTGTTTTTGCCCAATTTTCAATAGTATAAAAAGCTTCTTGCCATGAATTGAATGTCATTCCTTTATACAAAAGTGCTTTAGGAATTATTTTTATTCATATTGTTACAAGATAAAGAATTTCTATCAGATGTATTATTAAGAGACGAAAGATTCTCATTCAAACTATTCATTGTTAAGTAAATAAAAAAATTAATAACTTAAAACTAGTTAAGTGTAAGGGTTTAAAGAAAGTTTCGCTAAGAAATAAAAATAGTTTAAAAAAAAATAAACAAATACGCGTTTACATTCTTTATTTTATTTTAAAGTATATTGAATAAAAATAAATAAATTTATGTCACAATAATCACAAAATCACAAAATCACAAAATCAGGAATACAAAATTTCAACCAATAAAATTCAGTCACGCAACCCCATGCAACATATCGCAGGCGCGACAAAAGACAAAACCCATTTTTTTTATTATATTACATTTTATTATCAGTTTATTATATATTATCAGTTAATTATATTTTTACATAATAAAGAACGCATTGGTTTATTATAATTTTTTTTTTACATAAGATTTTATGAAATATTGCGAAAATAATGAAAATAATAAAAACTAATCTAATAACTCAAAAAATGGATGCCATAAAATATCCTTTATCAATTAATATTGTAAGTATTTGTAACTTCACTTATAAACGAAAATAAGTAAATTATTAAATTATTATACCGAAATTATTATTCAGAAATTTAACTAAATGAATGAACTCTTTCAAAAATTATTATTCTCATGAAATTTTAGGATAAAAATTTTCGGAAATTTTCAAAAATTTATTTATTTTTCTTGGTTTTTGACGAGGTTGGGGTCATCCGAAACTTCTTGAGTCCCTTTGGTTATGTTAAACTGATGGATTAGGGTAGAGTTCCTATAAGATTGATTAACACAACTCTTATACTACGATGCGTTGCCTTTTCCGTGGTTTTTTTCTGCGTAACAGGTAGTAGTTCAGCAGGTTATGTTCATAACTTTGCTGTTCTTTACCTTTTCCGTAGTTTTTCAGAGTTTCAGGTAGTCGTTCAGCAGGTTATTCATAACCTTGCTGTCTAGAAGTAGGATACTCTCGGACGCTAATATGCTTACTTAAAAACAGTGCACAGTTTATTCAATACTGTTTTTAACATCTTTTTTCTTTTCTTTTTCATTAGTATCATCAGGAAATTTTTTATAACAAAAACCTTCGAAGTTTAACGTTAACGTTGATTATCACTACGTTATCCTTCGGAGGTTTTCGGTAACCTTCAAAGGTTATCGATTTTGATATTTTTATATGGCGAAATCTTACGAATATTATCGTTTTTGTAGTTATCTTGTATCGGAGGTTCTTGATAACCTCCGCTTATGTTAGATATTCATAATATATCGTTTCGTTAAACTTCGATGGTCATCACCTATATTTAATTTTCGTAAATCTCGGCACATTTATTTTTGTTGTATTCCGCATACGTTTATAATGCAGCAATTTTAATCGACATTGTATTGTTAACAATATCCTTCGAAGTTTATCGCAACAATTTTAATCGACATTGCACCGTTAGCAATATCCTTTAAAGTTTATCGCATCAATTTTCATTGGCATTGCACTGTTGATAATATCCTTCGAAGTTTATCACAGCAATCGACCTTTCATATTATCATTAGTGATACCTGTCGTAATTCAAAAAAAGTGTCGCAATTATATGGCGTAATTCATTTTTCCTTATGGCGTAATTAGTTGCAACTGGTTGCAACTCTTGCAAATAATTACGACAGGTATCACTAATTATCATTATGATTTTATGAAATTTTCAATCTCATATGAATATTATAAATATACCGTAAATATTCGCGACCACATTCGCAATGAAATTTCCAAATAAGTATTATCGTGTAATTTTCCGGTTCTAATATTTTTAACGTTTTTGAAAGATCGTGTAAATTAGCAATATCCTTCGAAGTTTATCGCATCAATTTGAATTGGCATTGCACTGTTGATAATATCCTTCGAAGTTTATCACAGCAATCGACATTTCATATTATCATTAGTGATACCTGTCGTAATTCAAAAAAAGTGTCGCAATTATATGGCGTAATTCATTTTTCCTTATGGCGTAATTAGTTGCAATTGGTTGCAACTCTTGCAAATAATTACGACAGGTATCACTAATTATCATTATGATTTTATGAAATTTTCAAATATTATAAATATACCGTAAATATTCGCGACCACATTCGCAATGAAATTTCCAAATAAGTATTATCGTGTAATTTTCCGGTTCTAATATTTTTAACGTTTTTGAAAGATCATGTAAGTTAGTAATATCCTTCGAAGTTTATCACATCAATTTTAATTGACATTGTACTGTTTTTGAAGTTTATCACAGCAATTTTAATTAACATTGTTCTGTTAACGATATTGTAACAATTTTTAATTGATATTTCACATATGAATATTATAAATATACTGTAAACATTCGCCACCACATTCGCAATGAAATTTCCAAATAAGTATTATCGTGTAATTTTCCGTTTCTAATATTTTTAATGTTTTTGATAGATCGTGTAATATTCTCAGCATATGTTGAAATGCTGTGAAATTATTGAAATAAATACAATGTTATTATTTTGTTTGTACTGCATTATAAGTTTACGAAAATAAGTGAAAAGTTATTAATTACAGAATCCATATATTATCTCTTAAACCTTCAATTTTCACATACTACTATGTTTTAGCAGCCAAATTTGTCCGCTGGACGGTCCAAGAGATAAATAGGCAGAGATTCTTTAAGAATTTTATCTTTACTTTACTGTTCTAACTGCCCTTTATACATTCTTTTCTTAAATACTTTGTGGGAAGAAAAATTGCAAATATCTTTTTGAGGTAAATGGAAACAAGATATGTATCAGTGGCTAATTTCAAGGAGGTCGAATCTTTACTAAAATTCATATCTTTATTTATCAATATAGGAGGATTTACCATTGATTTATGTCTAGGAGGTATTTATTAATCATTTGATTCTTTTCGAAATTTTTTGGTAATGCTTAACTGATTAATTGTATTATTTTTCGAAAGATTACAACTGGATTATTATTACAATTGAATTATTATAAATACAATATTTTTCCATCACTTTTTTTTATAAAATTAAAATGTCTACACCCGGTCATAAAAATAAGAGAAAAGAAACCACTGGAAACCCAAATAAAAAAAAAATTTGAACCCAAGATACAGACCAAATTAATCGTGAGACTTCAGATGTAACCGAAGGTAATAATAATAATTTGTTCCTTTTTTTAAAAATATTTTCTAATATTTATTTATAGGAACACAAGAAGGAACCCAAGAAGAAACGCAACATGAAGGAATACTGGGGGGAAGCACTAGAAATTTAACACTTGATAAATTAATTATGCAAAATGCTGAATTAATAAAAACATGTAATACCTTGAATAATAAAATCGACAATTTAGAAAAAATAATTGTCGAATTCATTGAAAACAAAAAAGATGAAATTTCATCTGAATTTGTTACGGTAATTTTGATTGCGAAACCTTTCGTTTGATAATAAATTATAAAGGATTACTTATAATTTGTTTTATTATTAGAAATTAGTAAAGGAAATAGCAGATAAAACCTTTAATAAAGCCATCTATCCAACACAAGACGATTTTAAAAAAATCTCGGAATCCGTCGCAAAAAAAAATTATAGAGAAATATTTAATACGTATTCTTTAAAAAAATGGAATACGTTCTACGTTGGTCGAATAATGGCGAATGTAATTATTTTTACCTTGTTGCTAAAATATTATTTTTCAAAATATTTTAGATAATTACATATAATATTAAATTTTTAGTTATTGAAAAAGCATCGCCAACTACGAGGAACTGCTGCCTCCACTTATCGAAAAGCCCTTTTTAGTATTTTTGGAGAAAAAGAACTGCCCTATATACAGAGTACCGATGATCATAATGTGATCGCAACATGGAAAGCATCTCCGCAGGTCCGCAAAATTTACGGAAACCTTTTTGAAAGAATACCCAACTCCGAAACTACATATATTGATCGTGTATTAGAAAAAACCTGTAATGCTGATACGCCGATCCATCAAAAAGCTTTCGCTATTGTTACATGCGAAAACTTTCTAAATCCCAAGTTGCCAAATATAATTAGTAAAGAAAAAATAATAAAACCATTGTTACTTATTTTTGAGGTAAATTCTATATATATATATAGTTACATAAAAAATTTAATAAAAAATAAAATAAAAAATAACAATTTCAAAAATTTTTAGGAACAAATAAAAAAAGGTGAAAGTTTTCATCGCGAAGTCAACCATTCAACTGAAAGTGAAGATGAAGATGACGAAGATGAAGAAGCTTTTATAAATGAAGAAGAATAAATTTATAAAATAGCAATAATTTTTTTTATAATTTTGTATATAAATATTTTATAATATAGCGAAANACCACATTCGCAATGAAATTTCCAAATAAGTATTATCGTGTAATTTTCCGTTTCTAATATTTTTAATGTTTTTGATAGATCGTGTAATATTCTCAGCATATGTTGAAATGCTGTGAAATTATTGAAATAAATACAATGTTATTATTTTGTTTGTACTGCATTATAAGTTTACGAAAATAAGTGAAAAGTTATTAATTACAGAATCCATATATTATCTCTTAAACCTTCAATTTTCACATACTACTATGTTTTAGCAGCCAAATTTGTCCGCTGGACGGTCCAAGAGATAAATAGGCAGAGATTCTTTAAGAATTTTATCTTTACTTTACTGTTCTAACTGACCTTTATACATTCTTTTCTTAAATACTTTGTGGGAAGAAAAATTGCAAATATCTTTTTGAGGTAAATGGAAACAAGATATGTATCAGTGGCTAATTTCAAGGAGGTCGAATCTTTACTAAAATTCATATCTTTATTTATCAATATAGGAGGATTTACCATTGATTTATGTCTAGGAGGTATTTATTAATCATTTGATTCTTTTCGAAATTTTTTGGTAATGCTTAACTGATTAATTGTATTATTTTTCGAAAGATTACAACTGGATTATTATTACAATTGAATTATTATAAATACAATATTTTTCCATCACTTTTTTTTATAAAATTAAAATGTCTACACCCGGTCATAAAAATAAGAGAAAAGAAACCACTGGAAACCCAAATAAAAAAAAAATTTGAACCCAAGATACAGACCAAATTAATCGTGAGACTTCAGATGTAACCGAAGGTAATAATAATAATTTGTTCCTTTTTTTAAAAATATTTTCTAATATTTATTTATAGGAACACAAGAAGGAACCCAAGAAGAAACGCAACATGAAGGAATACTGGGGGGAAGCACTAGAAATTTAACACTTGATAAATTAATTATGCAAAATGCTGAATTAATAAAAACATGTAATACCTTGAATAATAAAATCGACAATTTAGAAAAAATAATTGTCGAATTCATTGAAAACAAAAAAGATGAAATTTCATCTGAATTTGTTACGGTAATTTTGATTGCGAAACCTTTCGTTTGATAATAAATTATAAAGGATTACTTATAATTTGTTTTATTATTAGAAATTAGTAAAGGAAATAGCAGATAAAACCTTTAATAAAGCCATCTATCCAACACAAGACGATTTTAAAAAAATCTCGGAATCCGTCGCAAAAAAAAATTATAGAGAAATATTTAATACGTATTCTTTAAAAAAATGGAATACGTTCTACGTTGGTCGAATAATGGCGAATGTAATTATTTTTACCTTGTTGCTAAAATATTATTTTTCAAAATATTTTAGATAATTACATATAATATTAAATTTTTAGTTATTGAAAAAGCATCGCCAACTACGAGGAACTGCTGCCTCCACTTATCGAAAAGCCCTTTTTAGTATTTTTGGAGAAAAAGAACTGCCCTATATACAGAGTACCGATGATCATAATGTGATCGCAACATGGAAAGCATCTCCGCAGGTCTGCAAAATTTACGGAAACCTTTTTGAAAGAATACCCAACTCCGAAACTACATATATTGATCGTGTATTAGAAAAAACCTGTAATGCTGATACGCCGATCCATCAAAAAGCTTTCGCTATTGTTACATGCGAAAACTTTCTAAATCCCAAGTTGCCAAATATAATTAGTAAAGAAAAAATAATAAAACCATTGTTACTTATTTTTGAGGTAAATTCTATATATATATATAGTTACATAAAAAATTTAATAAAAAATAAAATAAAAAATAACAATTTCAAAAATTTTTAGGAACAAATAAAAAAAGGTGAAAGTTTTCATCGCGAAGTCAACCATTCAACTGAAAGTGAAGATGAAGATGACGAAGATGAAGAAGCTTTTATAAATGAAGAAGAATAAATTTATAAAATAGCAATAATTTTTTTTATAATTTTGTATATAAATATTTTATAATATAGCGAAATTATTAAAAGTAACACACGTCTTAATATGGAAATATAATTATTATAAATACAATGATAGTCGTAACTGTTCGTTAAACATTAATTAAAATGTCTTGGAATTGTCTCCAACGTATTTTTACAACTAAAACTTCGTATACCAACCACATAAAACAATGTCTCAAAAGTGTAGATTCGTCTGAAGAATTAAGTTTGGAAGTAATGATGATCGATAGTTTAGAAAACGAAAATTTATTAAATAATGAGGTAAAAAAAATAATAAAAAAAATAATTTCAAAGTCAAATGAAGATGAAGGTGAAGGTGAAAATGAAGATGAAGATAATGATTCATATAATGCTGAAGTTGAAGAAGAATCTTTAACTAGCGATATCAGTCATTCCAGTGTTTCCTTTTTTGAAAATATGGAATTATCTAACAGTGAACCTGAAAATTACTCATTTAATAATTATGCTTCGGACTATAATAATATTTGTGAAGAAGCGGAACCTATCGAGTTTCCTAATAATGCATACGCTGATTTAATGGCTCTTGTTACCAATTATAATCTATCTAATGAAGCTACCAATGCCGTGATTCATTTTTTTAATGAACATTCCAATCTTCCTTTATCTCCTCTTCTGAAAAATGCCAAAAAAGGACACGAATTAATGGAAAAAATGAAAATTCCCACTTTAACATCTAAAAAACCCAAGATTCTTACTCATAATAATATAGATTATTATTTATTTTATCATCCCGTTCTCAATTGCATTAAAAATATTTTATCTATTTCCGACATATCACAAAATTTTATATTGAGATTTGAAAATTTTAAGGTATATTAAATCTATATAAACTTTAAATATTGAAAATAATATTAACTGTAATATTTTGTAATATAGTACAAAGGTGAAAAGGCTTACAGTGAACAATACACTGGAAATTGGTGGAAGAATACTGAAGCTTCTTTACCACATGGTTCAAACCTTTTATCCATAATACTTTATTCTGATGCTACTACTACTGATACCTTAGGTAAATCCTCTTTGCATCCTATCTATATATCAATTGGAAATATTTCAACTAAAAGGCGTAATAAATCTGACGCTAAACAATTACTTGGATACCTTCCTATCTTAAAAGCAAAGGATAAATCTGAAAAAAAATCTAAAGACTTTAAAAAATTAGTACGCTTAACCTTCCATAATTCTATGAAATTTTTATTAGATCCTTTATTTGCAGAAAAAGGTATTGATTTAGAAGTTGATAATAAAACATTTTGGTTCTTTCCCCGTATATCAACAATTATATGTGATTGGCTGGAAGTTGCTACATTTAGTTTAGTATACAAATCAACTAATTCGAACTTTCCTTGTCATTTTTGTTTAATTTCAAAGACGTTGTTGGCGGATACCGATTTGTCGGATGTAACTTTTCGTAATAACGAAAATATGCAAGAATATTTTTACAATAATGCTGGACAGGATGTGAGTTTGGAAAATATCCCTAATTATTTTTGGTCTTTACCAAGTATAAATGTATATTCAGCAACAGTTCCAGATAGAATGCACCATTTAGATTTGGGACTATTTCATTACCAAATAGAATTTACTCAAGCACTTCTTCAAAAACAAGATAGTTCATTAGTCAATAAAATAGACAACAGACTTTCGAAAATTCCACGATTTCAAAAATTTCAAATGTTCACTAATGGACTTCAATCAATTTCCAGAATGACTGCAAAAGAATATAGAATTCTAATGAAAGTAATGGTATTTGTGGTAGATAACTTATATAAAGAAAATGAAAATAATGTTGAAAATTTTGTTGAAAATAAAAAATTATCAGAAGTATACGCAAAATGGAATAAAATGTACATGATGAGCAGATCAGAAATATTCACAGAAAGCGATCTCGAAAATTTTCGGGTATGTTATTAAAAATTAAAATCTTGATTTTACTAATTATATACTAAATAATTTATCTTTTTAGAAAGATACGTTTGAATGGGCAAAACTATTTGTTGAAATATTTAAACCATATTCGCGTTCCAAATTAAAATTTCCAAAATTTCACTCGTGGATTTACCACATTTTCGAATCAATCCGTCAGTTTGGTATAATAAATGGATATACAACAGAAACTTACGAAAGTTTGCATAAGGATTTTGTTAAAATCCCTTACCGAATGAGCAATAAAAAAAATGTGGAAGATCAAATAATGAAAACAGTAAGTTAACTATTTTATTATAAATAATATAAATGAACTGTTAATTAATTCATAACTTTTAAATTTAGTTGAAAAGACAAGATATAATAAACGTGATTAATAAAAAACAAAAGAAGAAGAAGCCGACTAAACTGTTGAACTTTTCATCAAAGCTTTTTGAAACAAAATTAACAGAAGCAAATATATATTTTTGTGAAAAAATGAATGATCCAAATATTAACGATAATATGATTAAAGGTTTTAACCAATTTTTAGAATGTTTCGACGATTTTTTAGATAATATTTTAGAAGTTAAAAATATTAAGGAATGTGATATTATTATATATGGTACGGCAACTTTAGAAAATGGATCAATAATAAGGNGAATTGTCTCCAACGTATTTTTACAACTAAAACTTCGTATACCAACCACATAAAACAATGTCTCAAAAGTGTAGATTCGTCTGAAGAATTAAGTTTGGAAGTAATGATGATCGATAGTTTAGAAAACGAAAATTTATTAAATAATGAGGTAAAAAAAATAATAAAAAAAATAATTTCAAAGTCAAATGAAGATGAAGGTGAAGGTGAAAATGAAGATGAAGATAATGATTCATATAATGCTGAAGTTGAAGAAGAATCTTTAACTAGCGATATCAGTCATTCCAGTGTTTCCTTTTTTGAAAATATGGAATTATCTAACAGTGAACCTGAAAATTACTCATTTAATAATTATGCTTCGGACTATAATAATATTTGTGAAGAAGCGGAACCTATCGAGTTTCCTAATAATGCATACGCTGATTTAATGGCTCTTGTTACCAATTATAATCTATCTAATGAAGCTACCAATGCCGTGATTCATTTTTTTAATGAACATTCCAATCTTCCTTTATCTCCTCTTCTGAAAAATGCCAAAAAAGGACACGAATTAATGGAAAAAATGAAAATTCCCACTTTAACATCTAAAAAACCCAAGATTCTTACTCATAATAATATAGATTATTATTTATTTTATCATCCCGTTCTCAATTGCATTAAAAATATTTTATCTATTTCCGACATATCACAAAATTTTATATTGAGATTTGAAAATTTTAAGGTATATTAAATCTATATAAACTTTAAATATTGAAAATAATATTAACTGTAATATTTTGTAATATAGTACAAAGGTGAAAAGGCTTACAGTGAACAATACACTGGAAATTGGTGGAAGAATACTGAAGCTTCTTTACCACATGGTTCAAACCTTTTATCCATAATACTTTATTCTGATGCTACTACTACTGATACCTTAGGTAAATCCTCTTTGCATCCTATCTATATATCAATTGGAAATATTTCAACTAAAAGGCGTAATAAATCTGACGCTAAACAATTACTTGGATACCTTCCTATCTTAAAAGCAAAGGATAAATCTGAAAAAAAATCTAAAGACTTTAAAAAATTAGTACGCTTAACCTTCCATAATTCTATGAAATTTTTATTAGATCCTTTATTTGCAGAAAAAGGTATTGATTTAGAAGTTGATAATAAAACATTTTGGTTCTTTCCCCGTATATCAACAATTATATGTGATTGGCTGGAAGTTGCTACATTTAGTTTAGTATACAAATCAACTAATTCGAACTTTCCTTGTCATTTTTGTTTAATTTCAAAGACGTTGTTGGCGGATACCGATTTGTCGGATGTAACTTTTCGTAATAACGAAAATATGCAAGAATATTTTTACAATAATGCTGGACAGGATGTGAGTTTGGAAAATATCCCTAATTATTTTTGGTCTTTACCAAGTATAAATGTATATTCAGCAACAGTTCCAGATAGAATACACCATTTAGATTTGGGACTATTTCATTACCAAATAGAATTTACTCAAGCACTTCTTCAAAAACAAGATAGTTCATTAGTCAATAAAATAGACAACAGACTTTCAAAAATTCCACAATTTCAAAAATTTCAAATGTTCACTAATGGACTTCAATCAATTTCCAGAATGACTGCAAAAGAATATAGAATTCTAATGAAAGTAATGGTATTTGTGGTAGATAACTTATATAAAGAAAATGAAAATAATGTTGAAAATTTTGTTGAAAATAAAAAATTATCAGAAGTATACGCAAAATGGAATAAAATGTACATGATGAGCAGATCAGAAATATTCACAGAAAGCGATCTCGAAAATTTTCGGGTATGTTATTAAAAATTAAAATCTTGATTTTACTAATTATATACTAAATAATTTATCTTTTTAGAAAGATACGTTTGAATGGGCAAAACTATTTGTTGAAATATTTAAACCATATTCGCGTTCCAAATTAAAATTTCCAAAATTTCACTCGTGGATTTACCACATTTTCGAATCAATCCGTCAGTTTGGTATAATAAATGGATATACAACAGAAACTTACGAAAGTTTGCATAAGGATTTTGTTAAAATCCCTTACCGAATGAGCAATAAAAAAAATGTGGAAGATCAAATAATGAAAACAGTAAGTTAACTATTTTATTATAAATAATATAAATGAACTGTTAATTAATTCATAACTTTTAAATTTAGTTGAAAAGACAAGATATAATAAACGTGATTAATAAAAAACAAAAGAAGAAGAAGCCGACTAAACTGTTGAACTTTTCATCAAAGCTTTTTGAAACAAAATTAACAGAAGCAAATATATATTTTTGTGAAAAAATGAATGATCCAAATATTAACGATAATATGATTAAAGGTTTTAACCAATTTTTAGAATGTTTCGACGATTTTTTAGATAATATTTTAGAAGTTAAAAATATTAAGGAATGTGATATTATTATATATGGTACGGCAACTTTAGAAAATGGATCAATAATAAGGGCAAAAAACAAATTTCATGATAAACCATGGTTCAGTAATGTAGTAATTTCAATGGATTCTAATGAATCTTCTGATTATCAATCTGATGAAGGATTATGTTATGGTAAAATTTTATTAATGGCAAAAATTGAAATTGAAGAAAAACCTCCGTTAAATCTCGCATTAGTTCAATGGTACAACTTCAAATTTGAAAAAAATTCCTATCTCTATAATTGTCCTCTTTTAAAATTAGTGAAGTTATATAATTTAATTCCAATTGAAACTATAGATAATATTGTACATATTATACCTCGTTTTGACGAAGATAATGAATATTTTGTTAATAAATATATTTTATAATATTGCGAAATTATTTTTTAAATTTTATAACTTCTGTAATGTTTTATTTCTTATAATAATAATAATAAAAAATTAAAAATTTCTTCTAACATAAAATATAATGTTATTATCAAAATGTTATTAAAAAAAATAAAAAAAAATTTCGCAATATTTTTAAAATTAATTTAAGTTCCCGAAATGATTTTTCCTTCATAAAATATAATATTATTATCAAAATATTATAATAAAAAAAATAAAAAAAATAAAAAAATTTCGTAATATTTTTAAGTTCTCGAAATAATTTTTCCTTCATATAAAACTTCATCTTCTTCCTCTCCTCTTTCCTCTCTTCTTTCCTCACCTCTTTCCTCCCTTCTTTCCTCCCTTCTTTCCTCCNTTGTGAAAAAATGAATGATCCAAATATTAACGATAATATGATTAAAGGTTTTAACCAATTTTTAGAATGTTTCGACGATTTTTTAGATAATATTTTAGAAGTTAAAAATATTAAGGAATGTGATATTATTATATATGGTACGGCAACTTTAGAAAATGGATCAATAATAAGGGCAAAAAACAAATTTCATGATAAACCATGGTTCAGTAATGTAGCAATTTCGATGGATTCTAATGAATCTTCTGATTATCAATCTGATGAAGGATTATGTTATGGTAAAATTTTATTAATGGCAAAAATTGAAATTGAAGAAAAACCTCCGTTAAATCTCGCATTAGTTCAATGGTACAACTTCAAATTTGAAAAAAATTCCTATCTCTATAATTGTCCTCTTTTAAAATTAGTGAAGTTATATAATTTAATTCCAATTGAAACTATAGATAATATTGTACATATTATACCTCGTTTTGACGAAGATAATGAATATTTTGTTAATAAATATATTTTATAATATTGCGAAATTATTTTTTAAATTTTATAACTTCTGTAATGTTTTATTTCTTATAATAATAATAATAAAAAATTAAAAATTTCTTCTAACATAAAATATAATGTTATTATCAAAATGTTATTAAAAAAAATAAAAAAAAATTTCGCAATATTTTTAAAATTAATTTAAGTTCCCGAAATGATTTTTCCTTCATAAAATATAATATTATTATCAAAATATTATAATAAAAAAAATAAAAAAAATAAAAAAATTTCGTAATATTTTTAAGTTCTCGAAATAATTTTTCCTTCATATAAAACTTCATCTTCTTCCTCTCCTCTTTCCTCTCTTCTTTCCTCACCTCTTTCCTCCCTTCTTTCCTCCCTTCTTTCCTCCCTTCTTTCCTCCCTTCTTTCCTCCTCTCTTTCCTCCTCTCTTTCCTCTTCTTGATCCTCATCTAAATCTTCAACCTCGTCTGAATCTGAGCTAGACGTTAAATCGAAACTTATACCTTTTTCCTTTTTTTTCTATTAATACAAATTATATATATTATTAGTATATTAGAAATAACAAATTTCCGGATATTTTTGATACTTACTCTATTTTTTTGTATCCTTTTACTTAAAAATTTACTGTCATTTTTTAGTATTTCATTGTTTGGATCTAAAAAACTTTCGCACACTGCTACAGTAAATGCTATTTGTTTATCAGAAATTTTTCTCACGTCTGGCCAAGTTTCGCGGATGATCTTTCCGCACCAGGTCATGGTTTCATCCGGTATGGTTTTATGAAGTTTTTCAAAACATTCTCTTACTACAGGTAATTCTTTCCAAGTTTTGATTTCACTTGGTGATGCTTTCATATTTATTCGCGGAAGATTTCTGAATACTGCAAATATTGATTTTTTAATTTGGATTGATATAGTCCCCCTTCTTGACCGATGTCTTTCCAATAACTATGAATAATTCAAAATCTTTTATTAATTATTGAGATATTTAAAATTATAATGTAATTCAGTAAAACTTACTTTTTTATAGATGGTTAAATCATAATAAAACGTCCAGTGTTTGTTAATCCAATCAAAGAAAAGTTCTGGGTATTTTTTTCCTAAGTGTTTCGCAGTAACTTGTTTAAATTTGATATCACTTGGATAAATTGCTTCCAAAATTGTCTTGTTTGCAATTCCATTAACAAGTTTCTTTTTTTTTTAAAAATATTAAGATATTATAAGTAAAATAGTTTTTTGTTTGTAAAGAAAATAAATAAATCACTTACATTAACAAATATTGGATCATACATCTTGTCCCATAATTTGTTGTTTTCCATTTTTTTTCGGATGTCAGACATTTCCTTTCAAAGGTCTCCGACTTCCTTATCAATTTTTTTTAAATAGTCTAGTATTTGATCTTGTTTTCCTTTTTTTTTCAATAGAGGTTCTTCTTCTTCTAATAAAATAAATTATACATTAGAAAATATTTTTATTAAATGTTTTGAAAAATTTTGAAAAATTACCATCAGAATGTTGTTCTCTTCCTTTTTCAGTTCTTCTTCGTTTTCTTGCTTGAGCTGATGGAGAAGTTTGTTGTTCATTATCATTTCCCGTTGGTCCTATTAATACAGCTTCCATTTCAGTTTCTCCACTTCCTCTTTCAAATGATGATCTTGACATTGAAACTTCTGCTGTTGCCGGAGTAGATACTCTTGACGTTGATGCTTCTGCTGTTGCCGAAGTAGATACTGAAGTTCTTTTTTTTGCTTTAGTGGAACTTGATCCAGATAAAAAACTAGAAATTCTATCATCATCTCTTTGATTTTTTTTTTATATAAAAACTAACGAAAGTTCTTCGAGACATTTTGAAAATTTTTAAAAAATGGTTATATTTATTTGCAAATATATTTTATGATAAAGATAGAAGAATTTCGATTCTTTATATACATTTTTTTCTATCTCATTTTCTCAGAATTTAATAATAACTTCGAATACTTCCTAAATATATCATCATATTTCTTTTATTAATACAATAAAATATAAATTACAACCCTTCTCTCCTTCTTTTTGATACATCATAATATTATACCCTGATTAATTACATAAATATTAAATTTATGTCGCGAAATATCTTAAGATATGTAATTATAAATAAACTTTACCTTTGATATAACGAGAAAGGTGGTATTATTGTATGCATATATGCATATCACTTAATTTTAAGGATAATTCATTAATTAAATAAATTATTATTAGTATATCTTTCATTTTTCGAAGTATTGTCTATAGATATGTATTATTTTATTAAAAATTTATTTAATTGATTAAATTTCTACATATTGAAAAGGTATTATCTACAAATAAAATAT
>PQFF01000024.1:1086351-1100201 GCA_003547095.1 Diversispora epigaea | reverse complement strand
AACTCAAAGAAAAATTGGGTAAATGATCGTAATAAGATACATGAATATTTGCTTTGTGGCCAATTCGACGTCTTGAAGTGGGTTGCTCATCTTGTTTTATTTAATTTTTAGAAAAGTAGTGACTACCACCGAATTCAATTCATTTAGTGAGAAAGTGAGTGTGGAATTTGAGAAAATGAGTGTGGAATTAGAAAAAAACCGTAAAGATATTGATAAAGTTTCTGCCGATTTCAAAAAAATCCGTAAAGACAGCCAACCACAGCAAACTAGGTATCCACAGGGTTGAGTCAATGAGATCAGCCCGAGAGTTTAAAATATGAATAAAGGGATAATTAGATTTTTTATCTGTATAACATTTCGCAAATTTTATTATTTGTATCTCGAGGTATTTTTCTTCGTAAAATAAAAAAAAAAAAACAAATCACCAGATCGTTGTGCATAATGATATACGCACGTGTTTTTCAGTAATCGATTCACATGTTTTAGCCTTGCTAGTTTCACTAAACGTCATATCCACATGTTTTTCGCTGATCCGTCATACAAATATGAATCGTATAATTTTAGCTATATGCAATTTTTTGTAAAAAGATTCGATTTATCGTTACACATTGCGCATATGAGGAATTAATTATCTATTTAGGGATATAAATTTTGATCCTGCCTTCTCGGTCTATGACTTTGAAGCCAGATGTATGAAGTCAGCAGATAATTGTTAAACAGGTGGGATAACTATGCCAACGTGTGGCATGGGCACAGCCCTACTTCTCTTTTATCTAATTTTTTACGTATTACGTTACACATTCTCATTGCCCATGAGGTGTATTCGAGACGCATGGAGTGCGGTGTTTCCAACACTTAACGCGGGATGCAGAGTCGAAGTGTCATTTATTCCGAAATAGGACCTCATTACATCTAAATTAACAAACAAAATATCGAGTAATACATGGGGAACTGTCAATTATCGGCGATATACACACAGACGATTTTATAGGTGAACGATTGCCTGATGCGCAATATTCGTACGAGGTCGTCATATTTTTGTGATTCATTACTTTGAATTAGTACGAAATCTAAAGAACCAATGCCACGGATCGCTAATACAAATGAAGATCCACAAATCTACAGATGACATATGTGTCAGAAATTATAATCACCAGAATTTTATTACCTCGATTTAGTACGAAATTTAAAGAACCAATGTTATATATCGTCGATAATGAGTTTTAACATATAAAAACAGGATAAATTCGCTGGAGATTTGGGTAAGAAATCATTCTATATTGTTAACAATCACATAAAAAATCACTATTAAATCGCGCATACAGAGCAATACACAAATAAAACAAAATTTTATTCCGCGATAAAAATGCCACTCAATACATCTGATATTTTTTTCATTTCGATTTTCATCGTTATAATTGTGGTCCATGAATTATATAATCGGGGTATCTTGACAATGGAGATGCTTTATGCAANCTCATTGCCCATGAGGTGTATTCGAGACGCATGGAGTGCGGTGTTTCCAACACTTAACGCGGGATGCAGAGTCGAAGTGTCATTTATTCCGAAATAGGACCTCATTACATCTAAATTAACAAACAAAATATCGAGTAATACATGGGGAACTGTCAATTATCGGCGATATACACACAGACGATTTTATAGGTGAACGATTGCCTGATGCGCAATATTCGTACGAGGTCGTCATATTTTTGTGATTCATTACTTTGAATTAGTACGAAATCTAAAGAACCAATGCCACGGATCGCTAATACAAATGAAGATCCACAAATCTACAGATGACATATGTGTCAGAAATTATAATCACCAGAATTTTATTACCTCGATTTAGTACGAAATTTAAAGAACCAATGTTATATATCGTCGATAATGAGTTTTAACATATAAAAACAGGATAAATTCGCTGGAGATTTGGGTAAGAAATCATTCTATATTGTTAACAATCACATAAAAAATCACTATTAAATCGCGCATACAGAGCAATACACAAATAAAACAAAATTTTATTCCGCGATAAAAATGCCACTCAATACATCTGATATTTTTTTCATTTCGATTTTCATCGTTATAATTGTGGTCCATGAATTATATAATCGGGGTATCTTGACAATGGAGATGCTTTATGCAATTGCCGGGGAAAATGTAACAATGTACGCCATCCTCGGAATTGTATTATTTATAATTCGAAAAAATATGTACGCATCCCCACCTCCGAACCCAACTCCAATTTCCACTACGTTGGATGCAGATATAAAAGAATTAAAACGAGATAATTTATCTATAAAAAACGAAATTACAAGAATGCAAAATCAATCGGAATGGAGGAGTGAAGTCCGAAGTCAAGGTTTGTGATACACGACGAATTTAGATGTATTATGTACTCCTAATAGAAAAATAATAAACATATGCCTAAAAGGCTTTATCAATGCAAATACGCAACTTATCCCATTTATTTTTAATTAAATGAAGGATGTGCACATTAAATATATTAATATAACATCTAATCTTTAATCTTAATGGTCAAAGATTCTTTTCCAAGACATTCTATTTTAAATGCATCATAATTTTCAGAGCATGACACATGTATGAAATCCCTCTGCAGTTTTCGAACTTTTTTTGATTCACTGCGAACATCAATAATAGCTATACTCTTTGCATATCTAACAATCTCTTTATATTTTCCCGCAGGTTCAAATCTCCTACTATGCTCTGCCTTATCCTTACCATCTCTCAAGAGCTCTATTGCCCATTCTAACTTATCCACATAAAAATCTATGTACCCATCACATCCAAAAACTGCTCCTACATCACATGACAGAAAGTGATTCTTCCCTAACACTTGTGTTCCGACTCTATAAAATTCCTTCCGCCATGTTTGTTCCAGGAGGCTTCCATCAGTTCCAAATCCAAGCGTCTCTCTTAATAATTTTCCGCTTTGTCCATTACATATTGCTGTGAAAGTTTTCACAATAAAATGATATAATGATGAAGGGGTAATCTCGGAACTATTGTGACTTCCATAACATTGCTGGAAAAATGATCGCATAATAAGAGGTGCTGAAAAATATAGTTCCCCATCAATAACCACAAGAACTCCAGATTTGACTAACTGCTGAATGCTTGTATTGGAAGGTCTGAAAAGAATCTTCCCATTTAAATAAACACTTTCGCATATGTCCAATTCATTAACAGAAAAACTTTTGACTTGGGGAGAAGCACGGCATTCATCAATAGTTAAATTGAATCTATTTGAATTTAGGTATGCAAATATGTCTTTCCAAGTCAGCACATTTTCACGAATCCGCCACTCCATTGCACTTTTTGTATTATGCAATATGTGACGAACTAAACCCACATGTCCTGCCGTTGCTTTTTGAATATATTTATTAAATTTTAAGATGATGTCATTAAGAATGTTGTTATCTAATAATACAAAGTGCCTGTTGCAGAAAATTTCAACATAGTTCCATAGCTCATCATCGGTAAATTTGATGTCAAGAAGACTTTTGCTGTTCTCTGCTGGTATTGAGACAGGGGTTGAAAGTCCTGCAGAATTAACACCGTATCCATAGGCTCCAAACATAATAATATAAACATTTGATGATTCTTGAAGGTTGGCCTTAATGGTATCCCAAAAATCCATTGCGGTTTCTGTATTCTTCATACTTTCGTCAAATTTATGTTTATCCTTATAGATCTTTTGAACTTCATCCATTATCAAAATCGATGGAATGCTTTTGCACTGTCCAATCCACTCAACCCAGCTTACACCAATAATTTTCTCCCATACCGTACCAAATGTCTCCCAATTGCATTTCATTTTCACAGCTGATGCCCAAAGCATTGAAATTCTTATTACTCTGTATTCTGAAAAATCTTGTGATTGAACTAAGTAATTCTCCAAAAGTTGTGCTAATGATGTTTTTCCAGAATAGGGAGGAGACCGAATAAGTATAATCTTTTTCTGCATAAGATCTTTTATCAAAGAAGGTATAATCTCAGATCTCATGCTAATGTCAGGGTCAGTAAGAGAAACGCCTTCGATAGAATAACCTGTAATCAGATCATAAGATAGCAAAGTGCCACCACGACCATCTAAAAAAGGGCTGATTGTTAGAAATATAAACAATGCAATTCAAAATACCCTTATACATACCTTGTCGAGGCAGATAATCAAGATTACAACTTTGTATATTAATACGCTCTTGGTCTATTTGTTCATCAAAAAGCAAAGATGGTGATTGTGAGTAAACAAATAAAAAAGAACCGCAAAATATTATATAGAAAACAAAATAGCAAAACTATTTTTCGAGAGGTAAAACATTGGGAGACATTTACCAGTGGTGGTGGGCGGTTGTACAATTACTCGGATGTGAGTACTAGATTTGTCAAAATGGTCGTTTATAATTTCGAATGGAGCCAACTCTTCACCTGCTAATTCTTCTTTAATGTTTACTTCGACGGATATTATATTTTTCTGGTTTTCTCTGCTTTGAGGAATATCAACCTTCCATAACCTCAGTTTGTTTGCGGGAATGTCAAGACCCGCCTTCTCCTTAATGGCATCCTTGAGATGTGAAACGGTCTTGTCTTCTTTGATATCAACAACGAAAGCATTTTCGACTGCGTCACCTAGAACGAGACAAAATACCATGACTTCGGTAATACAGGGCATTGTGTTGTATTGAGGGTGCACGAATTCCACATGGGATGTGCACGGGATTTCGAAATGTTGCGAAGGTCACGGGAGATGACATTGAGATGACAGTGTAACCGGATGAGTGTGTTACCATCTAGATGACAGATTATTCATCTTTGTACGAAGTATTTCATCCTTGTGTGTCATCCTTAAAAATAGAAAAGAACGTGTTTAGACGCGACAACACAGGATGAAGGAAAATAAGTTCGAAAGTGTATAAAATAGACTGGTAATTTAGGATGTGAAAAGGATCGGCTCATTTTTACAATTTTTATAATTTTTAATTTCTTTTGGTACATTTCGAATAATTACGAAAATCTTTCACCTAATTTGTAATAATAAAATTAATAATCTTTTGGTTCGCAGTTTATAATAAAAATAAATAATAAAGATAGAAACGTATTGTTTTGATTTAGCAGCAGAGATAAGACACGCCAAAGCAGTGATATATTTTTGTTGTTACATCTTTGCAATAAGTTTAAAAGTTTCGATATACCCCGTAATAATTTGATACATTTTTAATATTTTTATTTCGTGATAACGGTAATATTGGTGAGAAACGGTTAACAGCCCGTAATACCTCTATTACTAATTTTGTAATTTCTTGAATAAAGTTACCGAATAAAGTCTGAAGCTAAGATTCGAAAGTTTGCGTAGTGAGCTGTAAAAAGATACTTTTACTCCACTTACTCACGTACCTTCAGATCGCACCTGTGTGTACTGTGTTAAGAGTTTATTTTATATATCTANGAAGGTCACGGGAGATGACATTGAGATGACAGTGTAACCGGATGAGTGTGTTACCATCTAGATGACAGATTATTCATCTTTGTACGAAGTATTTCATCCTTGTGTGTCATCCTTAAAAATAGAAAAGAACGTGTTTAGACGCGACAACACAGGATGAAGGAAAATAAGTTCGAAAGTGTATAAAATAGACTGGTAATTTAGGATGTGAAAAGGATCGGCTCATTTTTACAATTTTTATAATTTTTAATTTCTTTTGGTACATTTCGAATAATTACGAAAATCTTTCACCTAATTTGTAATAATAAAATTAATAATCTTTTGGTTCGCAGTTTATAATAAAAATAAATAATAAAGATAGAAACGTATTGTTTTGATTTAGCAGCAGAGATAAGACACGCCAAAGCAGTGATATATTTTTGTTGTTACATCTTTGCAATAAGTTTAAAAGTTTCGATATACCCCGTAATAATTTGATACATTTTTAATATTTTTATTTCGTGATAACGGTAATATTGGTGAGAAACGGTTAACAGCCCGTAATACCTCTATTACTAATTTTGTAATTTCTTGAATAAAGTTACCGAATAAAGTCTGAAGCTAAGATTCGAAAGTTTGCGTAGTGAGCTGTAAAAAGATACTTTTACTCCACTTACTCACGTACCTTCAGATCGCACCTGTGTGTACTGTGTTAAGAGTTTATTTTATATATCTATTCGTTGCGAGTGGGCAAGTGACTGCTTGATCCTACTGGCGGATAGTGGGCGTTACGAAATATTGCGTACAAGAGTACGTTGAGTTAGTACGAAAAGGGGTGTGACGAGAGTTCGATTTAGTGGGACTGATTGACGTAACTTTACTCCTTGTTCTGGGCAGACCGCCACAGTATAATAAAAATATTCTATGAATATTCCAAAAATGGTAAAGGTTAAATTCTAATAGTACAAAAAATATATGATTAAAAAATGGTAATTCTAAAAATTCTAATAGTACAAAAAATATGATAAAAAAAAATGGGTATTTTAACATAATTTTCGGTCATACGATTAATCAATTTATTACGAAATTATGTCATTGTTTCACAATAAGTGCCAATAAAGTTATTATGTGTGAGATGCATCGCATGTTTATTTCGGGAAAAAAATTTTTATTATCGGATGTGCCGGATACATAATATCATAATAAAATACAAGGAGTAGAATTAGCTATCTATTTTCCAATCTTTTCTTGCATGCGACGTCTTTTGTTTTCAGGTTCATCACATGCCATTGCTCGATCTTTTAATAACCCCACGATTATGCCAATTATTTGTTTTATGTTATCCCGCAAATTTTCACGACTACCCCTAAGTACTTTTTTCGTGAGGTCTATTTGATATTCCGTTTTACTTGTACAGTATAACCCGTCCGATGTAAACATGATGAAATGCCAATCTACCCCAGTGGAAACGATACCGTAGAGATAATCATACCCATCATCATTAAATGCTTGATCTACAGTTCGTCTTTTGTTTGTGTGGAAGGAGCTTTCGAGTTGCTTTATATTCTGAAAAATAAAAGCATATCAATAGTGATATCGATAGTAATAATCATATTTATTTTAGGTATACCTGAAGATATCCTATTTTTATGTTTCGTGGTTTTCCTTCGGTAATACATAGGAGGTCCTCCATTCCACTTATTGCATAATCAACCCGACCGGATGTTTCTTCGCCGGAAATATCTCTCTGGTACTCGATATCTATTTCTTTATTAGTTTCTCTTCTTGCAACGGCAATTGATGCGTGCAATATGGATTCGATAAAAGTACATCGTGTCGCCTCGTTAGCATCTGTCATTGATTTTATTTGCGCAAGTCGTAATGTAATTTCTGCAATACATTGTTTAAGGGCTTCGTCGTCGTCATCGATTTTCTCGTAGACTTTGCAGAAAAAAAAATATTTGTCATACTCGAATTTATGGTACATAGAAAGCATAGAAAGCATACACCAGAAAAAATTTACTTGGATTGAATTGTTTTATACTCGTAATATTGTCACCATTCACTTTATATTCGCGAAGTAATTCTTTTAGCTCCTCTACAGTTTTATAAGACGAAAAAGACCGTAGTTTTTGTTCTTTGACATTCGAAATAAATTTTGCTAGTTTAATGGCAGGACCACCTTTGAATCCAAAATTTGTAAAGTCCTCTCTAGTTAATTCCAAAAATGACAACCCATCTATTTTTTCATTACGGAAAATTGCAAAGTCATCGTTATCTAATTTCAAATCCTTCCTCCGCAAATATTCGATAAGCTCCTCAGTATCATAATCCTTGATAACATCCCCCATGGTACGAGTTATTATTTCTTCGTCAGAGTATATGCTTGAGGGTGAGGCGGGTTCTGAAGACATGTTATCGTTTTATATTTGTATTTGGCGCTGAAATCTGGTTTTACGCACTGCGTCGTATGTGGCAAGATAGAGAAAATGAAAATTTATTTCGTCTCTGTTTTTGGTGAATCAGATCCTTTATATTGCTTAAAAAGTTACACTAGGGAGGTCAGAAGATGGAATATGCATAGATCTCGGCGATTACGGAGATAGTGAAGAGTTCAAAGCCCTATAACCTGTTAAGCGCACTAATAAAAATTGTCATGCTATTTCCCGCTATTGCCTTTTCGAGTTTCGTTTGCATGCATTCTTATTACAAAAGCAAAGAAGTTTTCACAGGCAAAAATTAACGATCCGGTTTATGTGGGAAAATGTTATATATATATGAAATCTGTTACACATATACAGTAACACAGATAGTGGGGTAAATAATCACTGAAGTTTATATAAGTAACTTAATTCAAGTTTTTTACGTATTTTTGCAATATATATATATGCATATTTCGATTATACAAAATTGAATCTTGTTCTAGATATGTATATTGTAGGTCAAAAACGCTAAAATCGCTAAATATATTATAGGTCAAATCATCTTAAACACAGCATTATCTAAATCTTATATAATCGATAAATATGCTTGGTTTTGATATTACAACTTTTCTCGATAAGAAAGATAGAACATTACCCAAACCCTTTAATATTCGTCCAGGTTTTGATATGAAGTATGTTAACTCGTATATTCAAAATTATTTTGGTATTAATGATCATCAACGATTCTTTGATACACTCTTTGATAATTTGACACTTTATCTACCATAAAACAGAACGAAACACCTGTTCAATGGGGAATACGGGTCAGAGTACCTTTACAGAATTTGTTGAACGCTGGAAAATTTAGTGTGTACCATCGATATGCATTATTTGGATCATTTGGTCAAGGTAAATTGATTAATTTCGATTATCGTAGATCGAGAATTCATAAGAACCATATGGCTATTTGTTTTGGTTGCTGGAAACTCATAAAAATCGATGATGTACATCCTAAAAAATCATTCCATTTTACTAGATAAAGATATGTTGATCGTCTCGTACCTAGTGATTTGATGATCAGTCATTGGGATAATGAATGTGATAAACCGAAAACTGATTTTGGAAAAGCAAGGATTATACAAAGTGCTTGGAGACGATTCCGAGAAAAAGAGCCATCAAATGCACGACTTGCTTGGAATAGTTTGCCAAACGATGGTACCTCGGATGATGAGAAATTTCTAACATTAATTCCACATAAAATAAAAAATCCTACACCCCTAGATCGAATTAAAATGCGTCTTAATAAGGAATATGTCGAGTATATAAAAAAATATAATAGATATCCTGTTGGTGCTGAATTTAAAATTAGAACATATAAAGAATATATTATTCCAGATTATTGGATAAGTCGCAAGAAAAGCCAATTACGAGAAAGATTCCGAAAGCGACTTTTAGAAATAGAAGCATAAGTATATACTTAATTCACATGAAATTTAGTCATAATTTATTGTTTTTTACGTATATGCTCGGCAATATAAATATATTTTTACATCCGCAATAAATTATATATAATGGTTATGCTTGTGACGTGAGCCCAAACNAAAGCAAGGATTATACAAAGTGCTTGGAGACGATTCCGAGAAAAAGAGCCATCAAATGCACGACTTGCTTGGAATAGTTTGCCAAACGATGGTACCTCGGATGATGAGAAATTTCTAACATTAATTCCACATAAAATAAAAAATCCTACACCCCTAGATCGAATTAAAATGCGTCTTAATAAGGAATATGTCGAGTATATAAAAAAATATAATAGATATCCTGTTGGTGCTGAATTTAAAATTAGAACATATAAAGAATATATTATTCCAGATTATTGGATAAGTCGCAAGAAAAGCCAATTACGAGAAAGATTCCGAAAGCGACTTTTAGAAATAGAAGCATAAGTATATACTTAATTCACATGAAATTTAGTCATAATTTATTGTTTTTTACGTATATGCTCGGCAATATAAATATATTTTTACATCCGCAATAAATTATATATAATGGTTATGCTTGTGACGTGAGCCCAAACCCCATGTGATCGCGGAAAATGATATGCTATCTATTTCATAGATAATGATTTGCGATATAAACACCCATCTAACTCTAGCAAAGTTTGAGAAATCACATGCGCGTTCTTTTTCGGAACGCCGATCACTTTTGCCAAGAAAAATTATTCTGGAAAATAAACACGTGATTTGGACGAACTCTTTATCAAAAAAAGTTCGCTGAAATTTTGTCAAGAAAAAATAGCTTGACTAGTCAAGTTTCGGAGAAATATATATTACACAAAAAAAATAACACATGATACGTTGTATGTTCCTCTAACCAAAAATCTTTATTAATAAAATACGTGATAAATATATGATAAAAATACAGGATAAAAAAACTAGTTATCAGAATCAATAGTTGAGCTATCTTCTACAAGTCTAACTGATTTGGGTAAAGACGCATTATGGAGTAAAGACATATTGACGATCAAAACATTTCGTAATATTAGCAAGGTCTCTATAAATTTAGTAACGACAGAAGGGGATGATTGTTGAATCGGTATTTCTGATTCATGGAGATGATAATAACGATGTACCTCACTCATATCCCTAATAAGAACACTTAGACGTAATTTCTTTCCAGCAACTTGCATACCAATAATACTGAATTCATCCTTATCAGGCTTACAGCTCTTACGAGTCCAATACATACCATCATTAGTTTCACGCCACAACTTCACTCCATCATTTTTTTCCTTTCGTGTTGTACAAGTTAGACGTGAGCATTCGGCATATAAAAGTTCATAATTTTTTTCACCACGCTTCATTACAAACATTATATCTGGCCGTCTACCCAATCGACCGTCACCTTTTCTATCTGCACTAGCACTGCTTTGACGTTCAGAACTACTAACAAATGTAGATTTACCTAAAGGAAGACACTTTAAAGTAGCTCGTATAGCTGGTAATATTACATTATTTACATAAGTTCCTTCACTTTGCAATTTCGCAAACTCGGGATCAAATGCTTGATTATTCCATGTATCATTCAAAGTACCCAAAATTCTTGATGCAACCTCTGCAAGCTCTTCATTCGATTCTTTCCACTTTCCATTATGTACTAACTTTCGTGATAAACTGTCTATACCTCTCCCAATAAAGTTTTCTACGAATTCATTACATTTTTCTTGTATAATAGGTGGAAGGAATGGGGGTACCATCTGCCGTACTGGTTTCTAATAACGTGCTACATTAGAATATGAATCATCATTGATTTTATAAAAAAATACTTACCATAAAAGAATCCCTTAATTGTATAGGTAAATTCAGTACCAAATCTGAATCGTCGCTAATTACTTGGCTAGCTAAAGGATCCTCCCAAGTCAACTCAGAAATAGATACTTTATTTATACTGGAAAACAAATATTGGTGAAGTTGTGCTGGATTTTTTTTAAGTTTTCCTTTTAACGCTTTGATATTTTTTTCGATTTGACCAGAACTAAGAGGTCTTTCTTCATTTGTTTTCACCGCTCCAATAATATGTAAACTACGAACTGTTTTATAAGAAATTTCAAACTAATACAATTATTAGTTAGTTAGATTCAATAATAGCACCCTGTACTAGTTTTTCTAAAAGCGCATGCGTCGTCAGAATATAAATAAAGCCATATCCTTGTGTGGTTAGCTACTCCAACACGCAAATAAGACTTTATGTAATACTAAAANAGCCACATAGAATAAAGTATATATCTAGCCTAAATAACCTCCACACTGCCGAGGATTTCTCCTGTGAGTGGGCTAATAGGATATTTAAACTATTACATTTTTTTTTTACTCAGAATGATATCACTGTCTGCATTATTTATCATTCGATATTTATCTATTTACTAATAAAAGTTAAATAACTTACTTCAAGTAGAATTTCAAGGAGTGTCGTATGACGTGAAGAACCTCGAACATTTTGGTTATTAGCAAATGATACCGCCTGTTCTATAATACCCCTCAACTCGTTTTTTTCTAACCAAGTATCGTCTTCTATAGCTTGATAAATAACTGACCCAGCGGTTATATGGTCTTCTTCTGCGTTAACCAAGAAATTATAAATTTTTGTTTGTAAATCGGTAGACATATTCAGTGGATATTAGTTTTGTTAAGTAATAAAGTTGTAACTGAAGCTTTCAACAACACCGCTATACTCTCCTTTTAACGCGTCTCGTTATTCCCTTTTTTAGTATCTTGACTTATGGATTAGTCGGTATATGCACGAAAAAGTCGGTATATGCATGAGAACAAAGAATATGTATAAGTTCCATGATAAGTTACTTGGATATAGGTAAAGAAGTTCACGATATTTTCCTTTTACTGCTTTTCGTTATTTCATTTTATTGCACCGAAGAATAGATTAGGAAAAAAGCTAGCATATGCACGAGAACAAAGAGTATGTATATCTCAAGTCGATTATCCAAAATAAGTTATCGACATCTCTATTTGTAAAAAGTACAACATATCATTTTAGTTCTGTGATAAATATAAATAAAGACTGACAAGAGTAAAAAGTGATATTATATCTATGAGAAATTTTTCATACAGTTATGCATGTGTAAAGGGGTTAATTAAATTTAGTAATCGGTGTATCGCATGATCAAATTATGCATGCAAGTTCTATCGGGCAAAGCCCGTGCACAGCATTACATTCGAATTTCTTCTATAACACATATCATATGATAGGTTAATTATTTTAGCAAAGATATCAAGTTACACGAGTTATTACTTACTATAAACTGTAGACCTGAAATACTATTATTATACAATAAATATATTGCAAGAAAATTACGTGTTAAAATGGTTCGTTATTGACATCTGCTCATGTTAAAAGTCTCACAACTATTTACCAGTACAATTTACTTATGGAATAAGGGCACTCATGTACCTGAACCAGTTTTAGTACTTATATCCGAGAATAAACTATATACTCGAAATAGATTCCCCTTTTCATGTGTCAATCACAGTTAGATCATTCGTTAATTTCATATGCTCTGTCAATCGTCATGAGTAGTTGTACATAACTAGTTAATATCTATTGCCTTACAATGGGCTCCGCCCTACACGAGCGATTCTATATAAATACCAATACCCGAACTCGAGATTCTTTACTTTTTCAAAATTTCAACAACGGTCCATCACCAAAATAATTTAATTTTTTACAACAAATTTTAAGTATCGAAATACTAGCTCCGCTATCATAACAAATATGTATCTTGTTTATAAGTCAAATACTTTGCACGTAAAATTTATTACTCAATATAAGTCAATATTAAAGTTCAGCCTTACCAGTTTGAATTGATGAACTGGAGAATCATATTGGTAATGCTGTGCAGTAACTTTGTTACATATAACCCGCCTTCTCATGGCCAAGCCCACTCGAAGCCAAAAAAAGCAGATAGCATATACTTCTTTGCCGATAATGAACAAACGAAGTGTAGTGAATTGGCGGGGTATCGACAAATAGAAGATAATTTTGAGTTGGATCTGAGGAATAGAGTGTTTCTATCTGAGTTAGATAGTAAAGAGCCGAAAGATAATGAGCTAGAAAGATTAACAATGTTCTCAACCGTAGATAGTCTTGATTCTGTTCCCTTACATACTGAAACGACTCCTTTATCTTTTAAGCATAAAGCTATCACACTAAAAAGCTGGGTAGAAATTGTGAATAAATTACATTCTAGAATAGTACACTTTAGGAATCTGACATGTCAGTTGTGCGGTATAAAAAAATGAATCCAGTTTTAATCATATATATCAAACCAAATATAATAGGTCTAAAGTCCTAAATACGATATAGCAGAGCTAGTGTCTAACACTTAAATCATACATAACTCCTATAAACACTACAAATGGCTAGTTTAAGTGGAAGACGTGGAACTAGCCATTTGTAGTGTTTATAGG